>JASGCC010000434.1:0-20858 GCA_030067915.1 Hydractinia echinata | reverse complement strand
CCTGTGCACGTAGTTAACGGTGTTCTAAAGCCATGGCGCCAAGGAAAACGACTTGGACGTTGTAGTCCATTGAGAGTGGAAGGACTAGACCGATGGTAACCTGCGCAGGCACGTGGAACAACGTGATTTACGTGTAAGGCCTTTATTAGGCGGTAAAAGGCCTATTAACCTTTAGAGTCCTGTGCACGTAGTTGACGGTGTTCTAAAGCCATGGCGCCAGGAAAACGACTTGGGACGTAGTCCATTGAGAGTGGAAGGACTTAGACCGATGGTAACCTGCGCAGGCACGTGAACAACGTGATTTACGTGTAAGGCCTTTAATAGGCGGAAAAGCCTATTACACCTTTAAAGGTCTGTGCACGCAGTTGACGGTGTTCTAAAGCCATGGCGCCAAGGAAAACGACTTGGGACATCGTATCCATTGAGAGTGGAAGGACTAGACCGATGGTAACCTGCGCAGGCAAGTGGAACAACGTGATTTACGTGTAAGGCCTTTATTAGGCGGCAAAAGGCCGTATTACAGCCTTTAGAGGCCTGTGCACGTAGTTAACGGTTGTTCTAAAGCCATGGCGCCAGGAAAACGACTTGACGTTGTAGTCCATTGAGAGTGGAAGGACTAGACCGATGGTAACCTGCGCAGGCAAGTGGAACAACGTGATTTACGTGTAAGGCCTTTATTAGGCGGCAAAAGGCCTATTACAGCCTTTAGAGGCCTGTGCACGTAGTTAACGGTGTTCTAAAGCCATGGCGCCAGGAAAACAACTTGGACGTTGTAGTCATTGAGAGTGGAAGGACTAGACCGATGGTAACCTGCGCAGGCAAGTGGAACAACGTGATTTACGTGTAAGGCCTTTTATTAGGCGCAAAAGGCCTATTACAGCCTTTAAGGCCTGTGCACGTAGTTAACGGTGTTCTAAAGCCATGGCGCCAGGAAAAACGACTTGGACGTTGCTAGTCCATTGAGAGTGGAAGGACTAGACCGATGGTAACCTGCGCAGGCAAGTGGAACAACGTGATTTACGTGTAAGGCCTTTATTAGGCGGCAAAAGGCCGTATTACAGCCTTTAGAGGCCTGTGCACGTAGTTAACGGTGTTCTAAAGCCATGGCGCCAGGAAAACGACTTGAGACGTTCGTTCATTGAGAGTGGAAGGAACTAGACCGATGGTAACCTGCGCAGGCACGTGGAACAACGTGATTTACGTGTAAGGCCTTTATTAGGCGGCAAAAGGCCTATTACAGCCTTTAAGACCTGTGCACGTAGTTAACGGTGTTCTAAAGCCATGGCGCCAGGAAAACGACTTGGGACGTTGTAGTCCATTGAGAGTGGAAGGACTAGACCGATGGTAACCTGCGCAGGCAGTGGAACAACGTGATTTACGTGTAAGGCCTTTATTAGGCGGTAAAAGGCCTATTACAGCCTTTAGAGGCCTGTGCACGTAGTTAACGGTGTTCTAAAGCCATGGCGCCAGGAAAACGACTTGGGACGTTGTAGTCCATTGAGAGTGGAAGGACTACCGATGGTAACCTGCGCAGGCACGTGGAACAACGTGATTTACGTGTAAGGCCTTTATAGGCGGTAAAAGGCCATATTACACCTTTAAAGGTCTGTGCACGTAGTTGACGGTGTTCTAAAGCCATGGCGCCAAGGAAAACGACTTGGGACGTCGTAGTCCATTGAGAGTGGAAGGACTAGACCGATGGTAACCTGCGCAGGCAAGTGGAACAACGTGATTTACGTGTAAGGCCTTTATTAGGCGCAAAAGGCCTATTACAGCCTTTAGAGGCCTGTGCACGTAGTTAACGGTGTTCTAAAGCCATGGCGCCAAGGAAAACGACTTGGACGTTGTAGTCCATTGAGAGTGGAAGGACTAGACCGATGGTAACCTGCGCAGGCACGTGGAACAACGTGATTTACGTGTAAGGCCTTTATTAGGCCGCAAAAGGCTCATTACAGCCTTTAAGGTCTGTGCACGTAGTTAACGGTGTTCTAAAGCCATGGCGCCAGGGAAAACGACTTGGGACGTTGTAGTCCATTGAGAGTGGAAGGATTAGACCGATGGTAACCTGCGCAGGCAAGTGGAACAACGTGATTTACGTGTAAGGCCTTTATTAGGCGGCAAAAGGCCGTATTACAGCCTTTAGAGGCCTGTGCACGTAGTTAACGGTGTTCTAAAGCCATGGCGCCAAGGAAAACGACTTGGGACGTCGTAGTCCATTGAGAGTGGAAGGACTAGACCGATGGTAACCTGCGCAGGCAAGTGGAACAACGTGATTTACGTGTAAGGCCTTTATTAGGCGGCAAAAGGCCTATTACAGCCTTTAGAGGCCTGTGCACGTAGTTAACGTGTTCTAAAGCCATGGCGCCAGGAAAACGACTTGGACGTTGCAGTTCCATTGAGAGTGGAAGGATAGACCGATGGTAACCTGCGCAGGCGTGGAACAACGTGATTTACGTGTAAGGCCTTTATTAGGCGGCAAAAGGCCTATTACACCTTTAGGCCTGTGCACGTAGTTAACGGTGTTCTAAAGCCATGGCGCCAGGAAAAACGACTTGGACGCGTTAGTCCATTGAGAGTGGAAGGACTAGACCGATGGTAACCTGCGCAGGCAGTGGAACAACGTGATTTACGTGTAAGGCCTTTATTAGGCGGCAAAAGGCCTATTACAGCCTTTAGAGGCCTGTGCACGTAGTTAACGGTGTTCTAAAGCCATGGCGCCAGGAAAACGACTTGGACGTTGCTAGTCCATTGAGAGTGGAAGGACTAGACCGATGGTAACCTGCGCAGGCACGTGGAACAACGTGATTTACGTGTAAGGCCTTTATTAGGCGGCAAAAGGCCATATTACAGCCTTTAGAGACCTGTGCACGTAGTTAACGGTGTTCTAAAGCCATGGCGCCAAGGAAAACGACTTGGACGTTGTAGTCCATTGAGAGTGGAAGGACTAGACCGATGGTAACCTGCGCAGGCACGTGGAACAACGTGATTTACGTGTAAGGCCTTTATTAGGCGGTAAAAGGCCATATTACAACCTTTAGAGGCCTGTGCACGTAGTTGACGGTGGTCTAAAGCCATGGCGCCAAGGAAAAGGACTTGAGACGTCGTAGTCCATTAAGAGCGGAAGGACTGGACCGATGGTAACCTGCGCAGGCACGTGGAACAACGTGATTTACGTGTAAGGCCTTTATTAGGCGGTAAAAGGCCATATTACAACCTTTAAAGGTCTGTGCACGCAGTTGACGGTGTTCTAAAGCCATGGCGCCAAGGAAAACGACTTGGGACGTCGTAATCCATTGAGAGTGGAAGGACTAGACCGATGGTAACCTGCGCAGGCAAGTGGAACAACGTGATTTACGTGTAAGGCCTTTATTAGGCGGCAAAAGGCCGTATTACAGCCTTTAGAGGCCTGTGCACGTAGTTAACGGTGTTCTAAAGCCATGGCGCCGGAAAACGACTTGGACGTGTAGTCCATTGAGAGTGGAAGGACTAGACCGATGGTAACCTGCGCAGGCAAGTGGAACAACGTGATTTACGTGTAAGGCCTTTATTAGCGGCAAAAGGCCTTATTACAGCCTTTAGAGGCCTGTGCACGTAGTTAACGGTGTTCTAAAGCCATGGCGCCAGGAAAACGACTTGGACGTTGCAGTCATTGAGAGTGGAAGGACTAGACCGATGGTAACCTGCGCAGGACGTGGAACAACGTGATTTACGTGTAAGGCCTTTATAGGCGGTAAAAGGCCATATTACAACCTTTAAAGGCCTGTGCACGTAGTTGACGGTGTTCTAAAGCCATGGCGCCAAGGAAAACGACTTGGGACGTTTAGTCCATTGAGAGTGGAAGGAACTAGACCGATGGTAACCTGCGCAGGCAAGTGGAACAACGTGATTTACGTGTAAGGCCTTTATTAGGCGGCAAAAGGCCGTATTACAGCCTTTAGAGGCCTGTGCACGTAGTTAACGGTGTTCTAAAGCCATGGCGCCAGGAAAAACGACTTGAGACGTTGCAGTTCATTGAGAGTGGAAGGACTAGACCGATGGTAACCTGCGCAGGCACGTGGAACAACGTGATTTACGTGTAAGGCCTTTATTAGGCGGTAAAAGGCCTATTACACCTTTAGGCCTGTGCACGTAGTTGACGGTTCTAAAGCCATGGCGCCAAGGAAAACGACTTGGGACGTCGTAGTCCATTGAGAGTGGAAGGACTAGACCGATGGTAACCTGCGCAGGCACGTGGAACAACGTGATTTACGTGTAAGGCCTTTATTAGGCGGAAAAGGCCATATTACACCTTTAGAGCCTGTGCACGTAGTTGACGGTGTTCTAAAGCCATGGCGCCAAGGAAAACGACTTGGGACGTTCGTAGTCCATTGAGAGTGGAAGGACTAGACCGATGGTAACCTGCGCAGGCACGTGGAACAACGTGATTTACGTGTAAGGCCTTTATTAGGCGGTAAAAGGCCATATTACAGCCTTTAGGCCTGTGCACGTAGTTAACGGTGTTCTAAAGCCATGGCGCCAAGGAAAACGACTTGGGACGTTCGTAGTCCATTGAGAGTGGAAGGACTAGACCGATGGTAACCTGCGCAGGCACGTGGAACAACGTGATTTACGTGTAAGGCCTTTATTAGGCGGCAAAAGGCCATATTACACCTTTAGAGTCTGTGCACGTAGTTAACGGTGTTCTAAAGCCATGGCGCCAGGAAAAACGACTTGGACGTCGTTCCATTGAGAGTGGAAGGACTAGACCGATGGTAACCTGCGCAGGCGTGGAACAACGTGATTTACGTGTAAGGCCTTTATTAGGCGGCAAAAGGCCTATTACACCTTTAGAGGCCTGTGCACGTAGTTAACGGTGTTCTAAAGCCATGGCGCCAAGGAAAACGACTTGGGACGTTCGTAGTCCATTGAGAGTGGAAGGACTAGACCGATGGTAACCTGCGCAGGCAGTGGAACAACGTGATTTACGTGTAAGGCCTTTATTAGGCGCAAAAGGCCTATTACAGCCTTTAGAGCCTGTGCACGTAGTTAACGGTGTTCTAAAGCCATGGCGCCAGGAAAACGACTTGGGACGTTGTAGTTCCATTGAGAGTGGAAGGACTAGACCGATGGTAACCTGCGCAGGCACGTGGAACAACGTGATTTACGTGTAAGGCCTTTATTAGGCGCAAAAGGCCTATTACAGCCTTTAGAGGCCTGTGCACGTAGTTAACGGTGTTCTAAAGCCATGGCGCCAGGAAAACGACTTGGGACGTTGTAGTCCATTGAGAGTGGAAGGACTAGACGATGGTAACCTGCGCAGGCACGTGGAACAACGTGATTTACGTGTAAGGCCTTTAATAGGCGGTAAAAGGCCATATTACAACCTTTAAGGTCTGTGCACGTAGTTGACGGTTCTAAAGCCATGGCGCCAAGGAAAACGACTTGGGACGTGTAGTCCATTGAGAGTGGAAGGACTAGACCGATGGTAACCTGCGCAGGCACGTGGAACAACGTGATTTACGTGTAAGGCCTTTATTAGGCGGTAAAAGGCCATATTACACCTTTAAGGTCTGTGCACGTAGTTAACGGTGTTCTAAAGCCATGGCGCCAGGAAAACGACTTGGGACGTGTAGTCCATTGAGAGTGGAAGGACTAGACCGATGGTAACCTGCGCAGGCAGTGGAACAACGTGATTTACGTGTAAGGCCTTTATTAGGCGGCAAAAGGCCTATTACAGCCTTTAGAGGCCTGTGCACGTAGTTAACGGTGTTCTAAAGCCATGGCGCCAGGAAAACGACTTGGGACGTTGTAGTCCATTGAGAGTGGAAGGACTAGACCGATGGTAACCTGCGCAGGCACGTGGAACAACGTGATTTACGTGTAAGGCCTTTATTAGGCGGTAAAAGGCCTATTTACACCTTTAAGGCCTGTGCACGTAGTTAACGGTGTTCTAAAGCCATGGCGCCAGGAAAACGACTTGGGACGTTGTAGTCCATTGAGAGTGGAAGGACTAGACCGATGGTAACCTGCGCAGGCACGTGGAACAACGTGATTTACGTGTAAGGCCTTTATTAGGCGGTAAAAGGCCATATTACACCTTTAGAGCCTGTGCACGTAGTTAACGGTGTTCTAAAGCCATGGCGAAGGAAAACGACTTGGGACGTTGTAGTCCATTGAGAGTGGAAGGACTAGACCGATGGTAACCTGCGCAGGCACGTGGAACAACGTGATTTACGTGTAAGGCCTTTATTAGGCGGTAAAAGGCCATATTACACCTTTAAGGCCTGTGCACGTAGTTAACGGTGTTCTAAAGCCATGGCGCCAAGGAAAACGACTTGGGACGTGTAGTCCATTGAGAGTGGAAGGACTAGACCGATGGTAACCTGCGCAGGCACGTGGAACAACGTGATTTACGTGTAAGGCCTTTATTAGGCGGCAAAAGGCCTATTACAGCCTTTAGAGGCCTGTGCACGTAGTTAACGGTGTTCTAAAGCCATGGCGCCAGGAAAACGACTTGGGACGTTGTAGTCCATTGAGAGTGGAAGGACTAGACCGATGGTAACCTGCGCAGGCACGTGGAACAACGTGATTTACGTGTAAGGCCTTTATTAGGCGGCAAAAGGCCATTACAGCCTTTAGAGGCCTGTGCACGTAGTTAACGGTGTTCTAAAGCCATGGCGCCAGGAAAACGACTTGGGACGTTGTAGTCCATTGAGAGTGGAAGGACTAGACCGATGGTAACCTGCGCAGGCACGTGGAACAACGTGATTTACGTGTAAGGCCTTTATTAGGCAAAAGGCCATATTACACCTTTAGAGGCCTGTGCACGTAGTTGACGGTGTTCTAAAGCCATGGCGCCAAGGAAAACGACTTGGGACGTGTAGTCCATTGAGAGTGGAAGGACTAGACCGATGGTAACCTGCGCAGGCACGTGGAACAACGTGATTTACGTGTAAGGCCTTTATTAGGCGGCAAAAGGCCATTACAGCCTTTAGAGGCCTGTGCACGTAGTTGACGGTGTTCTAAAGCCATGGCGCCAGGAAAACGACTTGGGACGTTCGTCCATTGAGAGTGGAAGGACTAGACCGATGGTAACCTGCGCAGGCACGTGGAACAACGTGATTTACGTGTAAGGCCTTTATTAGGCGGCAAAAGGCCTATTACAGCCTTTAGAGGCCTGTGCACGTAGTTAACGGTGTTCTAAAGCCATGGCGCCAGGAAAACGACTTGGGACGTTGTAGTCCATTGAGAGTGGAAGGACTAGACCGATGGTAACCTGCGCAGGCACGTGGAACAACGTGATTTACGTGTAAGGCCTTTATTAGGCGGAAAAGGCCTATTACAGCCTTTAGAGGCCTGTGCACGTAGTTAACGGTGTTCTAAAGCCATGGCGCCAGGAAAACGACTTGGGACGTTGTAGTCCATTGAGAGTGGAAGGACTAGACCGATGGTAACCTGCGCAGGCACGTGGAACAACGTGATTTACGTGTAAGGCCTTTATTAGGCGGTAAAAGGCCATATTACAACCTTTAGAGGCCTGTGCACGTAGTTAACGGTGTTCTAAAGCCATGGCGCCAGGAAAACGACTTGGGACGTTGTAGTCCATTGAGAGTGGAAGGACTAGACCGATGGTAACCTGCGCAGGCAGTGGAACAACGTGATTTACGTGTAAGGCCTTTATTAGGCGGCAAAAGGCCATATTACAGCCTTTAGAGGCCTGTGCACGTAGTTGACGGTGTTCTAAAGCCATGGCGCCAAGGAAAACGACTTGGGACGTGTAGTCCATTGAGAGTGGAAGGACTAGACCGATGGTAACCTGCGCAGGCAGTGGAACAACGTGATTTACGTGTAAGGCCTTTATTAGGCGGAAAAGGCCATATTAACCTTTAGAGGCCTGTGCACGTAGTTAACGGTGTTCTAAAGCCATGGCGCCAGGAAAACGACTTGGGACGTTGTAGTCCATTGAGAGTGGAAGGACTAGACCGATGGTAACCTGCGCAGGCACGTGGAACAACGTGATTTACGTGTAAGGCCTTTATTAGGCGGCAAAAGGCCTATTACACCTTTAAGGCCTGTGCACGTAGTTGACGGTGTTCTAAAGCCATGGCGCCAAGGAAAACGACTTGGGACGTGTAGTCCATTGAGAGTGGAAGGACTAGACCGATGGTAACCTGCGCAGGCACGTGGAACAACGTGATTTACGTGTAAGGCCTTTATTAGGCGGCAAAAGGCCATATTACAGCCTTTAGAGGCCTGTGCACGTAGTTAACGGTGTTCTAAAGCCATGGCGCCAGGAAAACGACTTGGGACGTGTAGTCCATTGAGAGTGGAAGGACTAGACCGATGGTAACCTGCGCAGGCACGTGGAACAACGTGATTTACGTGTAAGGCCTTTATTAGGCGGCAAAAGGCCTATTACAGCCTTTAGAGGCCTGTGCACGTAGTTAACGGTGTTCTAAAGCCATGGCGCCAGGAAAACGACTTGGGACGTTGTAGTCCATTGAGAGTGGAAGGACTAGACCGATGGTAACCTGCGCAGGCACGTGGAACAACGTGATTTACGTGTAAGGCCTTTATTAGGCGGCAAAAGGCCTATTACAGCCTTTAGAGCCTGTGCACGTAGTTAACGGTGTTCTAAAGCCATGGCGCCAGGAAAACGACTTGGACGTTGTAGTCCATTGAGAGTGGAAGGACTAGACCGATGGTAACCTGCGCAGGCACGTGGAACAACGTGATTTACGTGTAAGGCCTTTATAGGCGGTAAAAGGCCATATTACACCTTTAAGGCCTGTGCACGTAGTTAACGGTGTTCTAAAGCCATGGCGCCAAGGAAAACGACTTGGGACGTGTAGTCCATTGAGAGTGGAAGGACTAGACCGATGGTAACCTGCGCAGGCAGTGGAACAACGTGATTTACGTGTAAGGCCTTTATTAGGCGGCAAAAGGCCTATTACAGCCTTTAGAGGCCTGTGCACGTAGTTAACGGTGTTCTAAAGCCATGGCGCCAAGGAAAACGACTTGGGACGTGTAGTCCATTGAGAGTGGAAGGACTAGACCGATGGTAACCTGCGCAGGCACGTGGAACAACGTGATTTACGTGTAAGGCCTTTATTAGGCGGCAAAAGGCCTATTACAGCCTTTAGAGGCCTGTGCACGTAGTTAACGGTGTTCTAAAGCCATGGCGCCAGGAAAACGACTTGGGACGTTGAGTCCATTGAGAGTGGAAGGACTAGACCGATGGTAACCTGCGCAGGCACGTGGAACAACGTGATTTACGTGTAAGGCCTTTATTAGGCGGTAAAAGGCCTATTTAACCTTTAAGGCCTGTGCACGTAGTTAACGGTGTTCTAAAGCCATGGCGCCAGGAAAACGACTTGGGACGTTGTAGTCCATTGAGAGTGGAAGGACTAGACCGATGGTAACCTGCGCAGGCACGTGGAACAACGTGATTTACGTGTAAGGCCTTTATTAGGCGGTAAAAGGCCATATTACACCTTTAAGGCCTGTGCACGTAGTTGACGGTGTTCTAAAGCCATGGCGCCAAGGAAAACGACTTGGGACGTGTAGTCCATTGAGAGTGGAAGGACTAGACCGATGGTAACCTGCGCAGGCACGTGGAACAACGTGATTTACGTGTAAGGCCTTTATTAGGCGGTAAAAGGCCATATTACACCTTTAGAGGCCTGTGCACGTAGTTAACGGTGTTCTAAAGCCATGGCGCCAAGGAAAACGACTTGGGACGTGTAGTCCATTGAGAGTGGAAGGACTAGACCGATGGTAACCTGCGCAGGCACGTGGAACAACGTGATTTACGTGTAAGGCCTTTATTAGGCGGCAAAAGGCCATATTACACCTTTAGGCCTGTGCACGTAGTTAACGGTGTTCTAAAGCCATGGCGCCAGGAAAACGACTTGGGACGTGTAGTCCATTGAGAGTGGAAGGACTAGACCGATGGTAACCTGCGCAGGCACGTGGAACAACGTGATTTACGTGTAAGGCCTTTATTAGGCGGCAAAAGGCCTATTACAGCCTTTAGAGGCCTGTGCACGTAGTTAACGGTGTTCTAAAGCCATGGCGCCAGGAAAACGACTTGGACGTCAGTCCATTGAGAGTGGAAGGACTAGACCGATGGTAACCTGCGCAGGCACGTGGAACAACGTGATTTACGTGTAAGGCCTTTATTAGGCGGTAAAAGGCCATATTACAACCTTTAGAGGCCTGTGCACGTAGTTGACGGTGTTCTAAAGCCATGGCGCCAAGGAAAACGACTTGGGACGTGTAGTCCATTGAGAGTGGAAGGACTAGACCGATGGTAACCTGCGCAGGCAGTGGAACAACGTGATTTACGTGTAAGGCCTTTATTAGGCGGCAAAAGGCCTATTACAGCCTTTAGGCCTGTGCACGTAGTTAACGGTGTTCTAAAGCCATGGCGCCAGGAAAACGACTTGGACGTGTAGTCCATTGAGAGTGGAAGGACTAGACCGATGGTAACCTGCGCAGGCACGTGGAACAACGTGATTTACGTGTAAGGCCTTTATTAGGCGGCAAAAGGCCTATTACAGCCTTTAGAGCCTGTGCACGTAGTTAACGGTGTTCTAAAGCCATGGCGCCAGGAAAACGACTTGGACGTTGTAGTCCATTGAGAGTGGAAGGACTAGACCGATGGTAACCTGCGCAGGCACGTGGAACAACGTGATTTACGTGTAAGGCCTTTATTAGGCGGCAAAAGGCCTATTACAGCCTTTAGAGGCCTGTGCACGTAGTTAACGGTGTTCTAAAGCCATGGCGCCAGGAAAACGACTTGGGACGTTCAGTCCATTGAGAGTGGAAGGACTAGACCGATGGTAACCTGCGCAGGCAGTGGAACAACGTGATTTACGTGTAAGGCCTTTATTAGGCGGCAAAAGGCCTATTACAGCCTTTAAGGCCTGTGCACGTAGTTAACGGTGTTCTAAAGCCATGGCGCCAGGAAAACGACTTGGGACGTTGTAGTCCATTGAGAGTGGAAGGACTAGACCGATGGTAACCTGCGCAGGCAGTGGAACAACGTGATTTACGTGTAAGGCCTTTATTAGGCGGCAAAAGGCCTATTACAGCCTTTAGAGGCCTGTGCACGTAGTTAACGGTGTTCTAAAGCCATGGCGCCAGGAAAACGACTTGGGACGTTCAGTCCATTGAGAGTGGAAGGACTAGACCGATGGTAACCTGCGCAGGCACGTGGAACAACGTGATTTACGTGTAAGGCCTTTATTAGGCGCAAAAGGCCTATTTAACCTTTAAGGCCTGTGCACGTAGTTAACGGTGTTCTAAAGCCATGGCGCCAGGAAAACGACTTGGGACGTTGTAGTCCATTGAGAGTGGAAGGACTAGACCGATGGTAACCTGCGCAGGCACGTGGAACAACGTGATTTACGTGTAAGGCCTTTATTAGGCGGTAAAAGGCCATATTACACCTTTAGAGGCCTGTGCACGTAGTTGACGGTGTTCTAAAGCCATGGCGCCAGGAAAACGACTTGGGACGTTGTAGTCCATTGAGAGTGGAAGGACTAGACCGATGGTAACCTGCGCAGGCACGTGGAACAACGTGATTTACGTGTAAGGCCTTTATTAGGCGGTAAAAGGCCATTACACCTTTAAGGCCTGTGCACGTAGTTAACGGTGTTCTAAAGCCATGGCGCCAAGGAAAACGACTTGGGACGTGTAGTCCATTGAGAGTGGAAGGACTAGACCGATGGTAACCTGCGCAGGCACGTGGAACAACGTGATTTACGTGTAAGGCCTTTATTAGGCGGCAAAAGGCCTATTACAGCCTTTAGAGCCTGTGCACGTAGTTAACGGTGTTCTAAAGCCATGGCGCCAAGGAAAACGACTTGGGACGTTGTAGTCCATTGAGAGTGGAAGGACTAGACCGATGGTAACCTGCGCAGGCACGTGGAACAACGTGATTTACGTGTAAGGCCTTTATTAGGCGGAAAAGGCCATATTACACCTTTAAGGCCTGTGCACGTAGTTAACGGTGTTCTAAAGCCATGGCGCCAGGAAAACGACTTGGGACGTTGTAGTCCATTGAGAGTGGAAGGACTAGACCGATGGTAACCTGCGCAGGCAGTGGAACAACGTGATTTACGTGTAAGGCCTTTATTAGGCGGCAAAAGGCCTATTACAGCCTTTAGAGGCCTGTGCACGTAGTTAACGGTGTTCTAAAGCCATGGCGCCAGGAAAACGACTTGGGACGTTGTAGTCCATTGAGAGTGGAAGGACTAGACCGATGGTAACCTGCGCAGGCACGTGGAACAACGTGATTTACGTGTAAGGCCTTTATTAGGCGGCAAAAGGCCTATTACACCTTTAAGGCCTGTGCACGTAGTTAACGGTGTTCTAAAGCCATGGCGCCAGGAAAACGACTTGGGACGTGTAGTCCATTGAGAGTGGAAGGACTAGACCGATGGTAACCTGCGCAGGCAGTGGAACAACGTGATTTACGTGTAAGGCCTTTATTAGGCGGCAAAAGGCCTATTACAGCCTTTAGAGGCCTGTGCACGTAGTTAACGGTGTTCTAAAGCCATGGCGCCAGGAAAACGACTTGGGACGTTGTAGTCCATTGAGAGTGGAAGGACTAGACCGATGGTAACCTGCGCAGGCAGTGGAACAACGTGATTTACGTGTAAGGCCTTTATTAGGCGGCAAAAGGCCTATTACAGCCTTTAGAGGCCTGTGCACGTAGTTAACGGTGTTCTAAAGCCATGGCGCCAGGAAAACGACTTGGACGTTGCGTTCCATTGAGAGTGGAAGGACTAGACCGATGGTAACCTGCGCAGGCACGTGGAACAACGTGATTTACGTGTAAGGCCTTTATTAGGCGGCAAAAGGCCATATTACACCTTTAAGGCCTGTGCACGTAGTTAACGGTGTTCTAAAGCCATGGCGCCAAGGAAAACGACTTGGGACGTTGTAGTCCATTGAGAGTGGAAGGACTAGACCGATGGTAACCTGCGCAGGCAGTGGAACAACGTGATTTACGTGTAAGGCCTTTATTAGGCGGCAAAAGGCCATATTACAGCCTTTAGAGGCCTGTGCACGTAGTTAACGGTGTTCTAAAGCCATGGCGCCAGGAAAACGACTTGGGACGTTGTAGTCCATTGAGAGTGGAAGGACTAGACCGATGGTAACCTGCGCAGGCACGTGGAACAACGTGATTTACGTGTAAGGCCTTTATTAGGCGGCAAAAGGCCATATTTAACCTTTAAGGCCTGTGCACGTAGTTAACGGTGTTCTAAAGCCATGGCGCCAGGAAAACGACTTGGGACGTTGTAGTCCATTGAGAGTGGAAGGACTAGACCGATGGTAACCTGCGCAGGCACGTGGAACAACGTGATTTACGTGTAAGGCCTTTATTAGGCGGTAAAAGGCCATATTACACCTTTAGAGGCCTGTGCACGTAGTTGACGGTGTTCTAAAGCCATGGCGCCAGGAAAACGACTTGGGACGTTGTAGTCCATTGAGAGTGGAAGGACTAGACCGATGGTAACCTGCGCAGGCACGTGGAACAACGTGATTTACGTGTAAGGCCTTTATTAGGCGGTAAAAGGCCATATTACACCTTTAAGGCCTGTGCACGTAGTTAACGGTGTTCTAAAGCCATGGCGCCAAGGAAAACGACTTGGGACGTTGTAGTCCATTGAGAGTGGAAGGACTAGACCGATGGTAACCTGCGCAGGCAGTGGAACAACGTGATTTACGTGTAAGGCCTTTATTAGGCGGCAAAAGGCCTATTACAGCCTTTAGGCCTGTGCACGTAGTTAACGGTGTTCTAAAGCCATGGCGCCAGGAAAACGACTTGGGACGTTGTAGTCCATTGAGAGTGGAAGGACTAGACCGATGGTAACCTGCGCAGGCACGTGGAACAACGTGATTTACGTGTAAGGCCTTTATTAGGCGGCAAAAGGCCTATTACAGCCTTTAGAGGCCTGTGCACGTAGTTAACGGTGTTCTAAAGCCATGGCGCCAGGAAAACGACTTGGACGTTCAGTCCATTGAGAGTGGAAGGACTAGACCGATGGTAACCTGCGCAGGCACGTGGAACAACGTGATTTACGTGTAAGGCCTTTATTAGGCGGCAAAAGGCCATATTACACCTTTAAGGCCTGTGCACGTAGTTAACGGTGTTCTAAAGCCATGGCGCCAGGAAAACGACTTGGGACGTTGTAGTCCATTGAGAGTGGAAGGACTAGACCGATGGTAACCTGCGCAGGCAGTGGAACAACGTGATTTACGTGTAAGGCCTTTATTAGGCGGCAAAAGGCCTATTACAGCCTTTAGAGGCCTGTGCACGTAGTTAACGGTGTTCTAAAGCCATGGCGCCAGGAAAACGACTTGGACGTTCAGTCCATTGAGAGTGGAAGGACTAGACCGATGGTAACCTGCGCAGGCACGTGGAACAACGTGATTTACGTGTAAGGCCTTTATTAGGCGGTAAAAGGCCATATTAACCTTTAAGGCCTGTGCACGTAGTTAACGGTGTTCTAAAGCCATGGCGCCAGGAAAACGACTTGGGACGTTGTAGTCCATTGAGAGTGGAAGGACTAGACCGATGGTAACCTGCGCAGGCACGTGGAACAACGTGATTTACGTGTAAGGCCTTTATTAGGCGGCAAAAGGCCATATTACACCTTTAGAGGCCTGTGCACGTAGTTGACGGTGTTCTAAAGCCATGGCGCCAAGGAAAACGACTTGGGACGTTGTAGTCCATTGAGAGTGGAAGGACTAGACCGATGGTAACCTGCGCAGGCACGTGGAACAACGTGATTTACGTGTAAGGCCTTTATTAGGCGGCAAAAGGCCATATTACACCTTTAAGGCCTGTGCACGTAGTTAACGGTGTTCTAAAGCCATGGCGCCAAGGAAAACGACTTGGGACGTTGTAGTCCATTGAGAGTGGAAGGACTAGACCGATGGTAACCTGCGCAGGCACGTGGAACAACGTGATTTACGTGTAAGGCCTTTATTAGGCGGCAAAAGGCCTATTACAGCCTTTAGAGGCCTGTGCACGTAGTTAACGGTGTTCTAAAGCCATGGCGCCAGGAAAACGACTTGGGACGTTGTAGTCCATTGAGAGTGGAAGGACTAGACCGATGGTAACCTGCGCAGGCACGTGGAACAACGTGATTTACGTGTAAGGCCTTTATTAGGCGGCAAAAGGCCTATTACAGCCTTTAGAGGCCTGTGCACGTAGTTAACGGTGTTCTAAAGCCATGGCGCCAGGAAAACGACTTGGGACGTTGTAGTCCATTGAGAGTGGAAGGACTAGACCGATGGTAACCTGCGCAGGCACGTGGAACAACGTGATTTACGTGTAAGGCCTTTATTAGGCGGTAAAAGGCCATATTTAACCTTTAAGGCCTGTGCACGTAGTTGACGGTGTTCTAAAGCCATGGCGCCAGGAAAACGACTTGGGACGTTGTAGTCCATTGAGAGTGGAAGGACTAGACCGATGGTAACCTGCGCAGGCACGTGGAACAACGTGATTTACGTGTAAGGCCTTTATTAGGCGGTAAAAGGCCATATTACAACCTTTAGAGGCCTGTGCACGTAGTTGACGGTGTTCTAAAGCCATGGCGCCAAGGAAAACGACTTGGACGTTGTAGTCCATTGAGAGTGGAAGGACTAGACCGATGGTAACCTGCGCAGGCACGTGGAACAACGTGATTTACGTGTAAGGCCTTTATTAGGCGGTAAAAGGCCATATTACACCTTTAAGGCCTGTGCACGTAGTTAACGGTGTTCTAAAGCCATGGCGCCAAGGAAAACGACTTGGGACGTGTAGTCCATTGAGAGTGGAAGGACTAGACCGATGGTAACCTGCGCAGGCACGTGGAACAACGTGATTTACGTGTAAGGCCTTTATTAGGCGGCAAAAGGCCTATTACAGCCTTTAGAGGCCTGTGCACGTAGTTAACGGTGTTCTAAAGCCATGGCGCCAGGAAAACGACTTGGGACGTTGTAGTCCATTGAGAGTGGAAGGACTAGACCGATGGTAACCTGCGCAGGCACGTGGAACAACGTGATTTACGTGTAAGGCCTTTATTAGGCGGTAAAAGGCCATATTAACCTTTAAGGCCTGTGCACGTAGTTAACGGTGTTCTAAAGCCATGGCGCCAAGGAAAACGACTTGGGACGTTGTAGTCCATTGAGAGTGGAAGGACTAGACCGATGGTAACCTGCGCAGGCACGTGGAACAACGTGATTTACGTGTAAGGCCTTTATTAGGCGGAAAAGGCCATATTACACCTTTAGAGGCCTGTGCACGTAGTTAACGGTGTTCTAAAGCCATGGCGCCAAGGAAAACGACTTGGGACGTTGTAGTCCATTGAGAGTGGAAGGATTAGACCGATGGTAACCTGCGCAGGCAGTGGAACAACGTGATTTACGTGTAAGGCCTTTATTAGGCGGCAAAAGGCCGTATTACAGCCTTTAGAGGCCTGTGCACGTAGTTAACGGTGTTCTAAAGCCATGGCGCCAAGGAAAACGACTTGGACGTGTAGTCCATTGAGAGTGGAAGGACTAGACCGATGGTAACCTGCGCAGGCACGTGGAACAACGTGATTTACGTGTAAGGCCTTTATTAGGCGGTAAAAGGCCATATTATAACCTTTAAGGCCTGTGCACGTAGTTAACGGTGTTCTAAAGCCATGGCGCCAGGAAAACGACTTGGGACGTTGTAGTCCATTGAGAGTGGAAGGACTAGACCGATGGTAACCTGCGCAGGCAAGTGGAACAACGTGATTTACGTGTAAGGCCTTTATTAGGCGGCAAAAGGCCGTATTACAGCCTTTAGAGGCCTGTGCACGTAGTTAACGGTGTTCTAAAGCCATGGCGCCAGGAAAACGACTTGGACGTTGCAGTTCATTGAGAGTGGAAGGACTAGACCGATGGTAACCTGCGCAGGCACGTGGAACAACGTGATTTACGTGTAAGGCCTTTATAGGCGTAAAAGGCCATATTACAACTTTAGGCCTGTGCACGTAGGACTAAACGTGATTTACGTGTAAGGCCTTTATTAGGCGGCAAAAGGCCGTATTACAGCCTTTAGGCCTGTGCACGTAGTTAACGGTGTTCTAAAGCCATGGCGCCAGGAAAACGACTTGGGACGTGTAGTCCATTGAGAGGAAGGACTAGACCGATGGTAACCTGCGCAGGCAAGTGGAACAACGTGATTTACGTGTAAGGCCTTTATTAGGCGGCAAAAGGCCTATTACAGCCTTTAGAGGCCTGTGCACGTAGTTAACGGTGTTCTAAAGCCATGGCGCCAGGAAAACGACTTGGGACGTTGTAGTCCATTGAGAGTGGAAGGACTAGACCGATGGTAACCTGCGCAGGCAGTGGAACAACGTGATTTACGTGTAAGGCCTTTATTAGGCGGCAAAAGGCCATATTACAGCCTTTAGAGGCCTGTGCACGTAGTTAACGGTGTTCTAAAGCCATGGCGCCAGGAAAACGACTTGGGACGTTCAGTTCCATTGAGAGTGGAAGGACTAGACCGATGGTAACCTGCGCAGGCACGTGGAACAACGTGATTTACGTGTAAGGCCTTTATTAGGCGGTAAAAGGCCATATTACAACCTTTAGAGGCCTGTGCACGTAGTTGACGGTGTTCTAAAGCCATGGCGCCAAGGAAAACGACTTGGGACGTGTAGTCCATTGAGAGTGGAAGGACTAGACCGATGGTAACCTGCGCAGGCACGTGGAACAACGTGATTTACGTGTAAGGCCTTTATTAGGCGGCAAAAGGCCTATTACAGCCTTTAGAGCCTGTGCACGTAGTTAACGGTGTTCTAAAGCCATGGCGCCAGGAAAACGACTTGGGACGTTGTAGTCCATTGAGAGTGGAAGGACTAGACCGATGGTAACCTGCGCAGGCACGTGGAACAACGTGATTTACGTGTAAGGCCTTTATTAGGCGGCAAAAGGCCTATTACAGCCTTTAGAGCCTGTGCACGTAGTTAACGGTGTTCTAAAGCCATGGCGCCAGGAAAACGACTTGGGACGTTGTAGTCCATTGAGAGTGGAAGGACTAGACCGATGGTAACCTGCGCAGGCACGTGGAACAACGTGATTTACGTGTAAGGCCTTTATTAGGCGGCAAAAGGCCTATTACAGCCTTTAGGCCTGTGCACGTAGTTAACGGTGTTCTAAAGCCATGGCGCCAGGAAAACGACTTGGGACGTTGTAGTCCATTGAGAGTGGAAGGACTAGACCGATGGTAACCTGCGCAGGCACGTGGAACAACGTGATTTACGTGTAAGGCCTTTATTAGGCGGTAAAAGGCCATATTACACCTTTAAGGCTGTGCACGTAGTTGACGGTGTTCTAAAGCCATGGCGCCAAGGAAAACGACTTGGGACGTGTAGTCCATTGAGAGTGGAAGGACTAGACCGATGGTAACCTGCGCAGGCAGTGGAACAACGTGATTTACGTGTAAGGCCTTTATTAGGCGGCAAAAGGCCTATTACAGCCTTTAGAGGCCTGTGCACGTAGTTAACGGTGTTCTAAAGCCATGGCGCCAGGAAAACGACTTGGACGTTGCAGTCCATTGAGAGTGGAAGGACTAGACCGATGGTAACCTGCGCAGGCGTGGAACAACGTGATTTACGTGTAAGGCCTTTATTAGGCGGCAAAAGGCCTATTACAGCCTTTAGAGGCCTGTGCACGTAGTTAACGGTGTTCTAAAGCCATGGCGCCAGGAAAACGACTTGGGACGTCGTAGTCCATTGAGAGTGGAAGGACTAGACCGATGGTAACCTGCGCAGGCAGTGGAACAACGTGATTTACGTGTAAGGCCTTTATTAGGCGGTAAAAGGCCATATTACACCTTTAAGGCCTGTGCACGTAGTTAACGGTGTTCTAAAGCCATGGCGCCAGGAAAACGACTTGGGACGTTGTAGTCCATTGAGAGTGGAAGGACTAGACCGATGGTAACCTGCGCAGGCACGTGGAACAACGTGATTTACGTGTAAGGCCTTTATTAGGCGGCAAAAGGCCTATTACAGCCTTTAGAGCCTGTGCACGTAGTTAACGGTGTTCTAAAGCCATGGCGCCAGGAAAACGACTTGGGACGTTGTAGTCCATTGAGAGTGGAAGGACTAGACCGATGGTAACCTGCGCAGGCACGTGGAACAACGTGATTTACGTGTAAGGCCTTTATTAGGCGGCAAAAGGCCTATTACAGCCTTTAGAGGCCTGTGCACGTAGTTAACGGTGTTCTAAAGCCATGGCGCCAAGGAAAACGACTTGGACGTTGTAGTCCATTGAGAGTGGAAGGACTAGACCGATGGTAACCTGCGCAGGCAGTGGAACAACGTGATTTACGTGTAAGGCCTTTATTAGGCGGCAAAAGGCCTATTACAGCCTTTAGAGGCCTGTGCACGTAGTTAACGGTGTTCTAAAGCCATGGCGCCAGGAAAACGACTTGGGACGTTGTAGTCCATTGAGAGTGGAAGGACTAGACCGATGGTAACCTGCGCAGGCAAGTGGAACAACGTGATTTACGTGTAAGGCCTTTATTAGGCGGCAAAAGGCCTATTACACCTTTAGGCCTGTGCACGTAGTTAACGGTGTTCTAAAGCCATGGCGCCAGGAAAACGACTTGGACGTGTAGTCCATTGAGAGTGGAAGGACTAGACCGATGGTAACCTGCGCAGGCAAGTGGAACAACGTGATTTACGTGTAAGGCCTTTATTAGGCGGCAAAAGGCCTATTACAGCCTTTAGAGGCCTGTGCACGTAGTTAACGGTGTTCTAAAGCCATGGCGCCAAGGAAAACGACTTGACGTTGCAGTTCCATTGAGAGTGGAAGGACTAGACCGATGGTAACCTGCGCAGGCACGTGGAACAACGTGATTTACGTGTAAGGCCTTTATTAGGCGGTAAAAGGCCTATTAACCTTTAGAGGCCTGTGCACGTAGTTAACGGTGTTCTAAAGCCATGGCGCCAGGAAAACGACTTGGGACGTTGTAGTCCATTGAGAGTGGAAGGACTAGACCGATGGTAACCTGCGCAGGCACGTGGAACAACGTGATTTACGTGTAAGGCCTTTATTAGGCGGCAAAAGGCCTATTACAGCCTTTAGAGCCTGTGCACGTAGTTAACGGTGTTCTAAAGCCATGGCGCCAGGAAAACGACTTGGGACGTTGTAGTCCATTGAGAGTGGAAGGACTAGACCGATGGTAACCTGCGCAGGCAGTGGAACAACGTGATTTACGTGTAAGGCCTTTATTAGGCGGCAAAAGGCCTATTACAGCCTTTAGAGGCCTGTGCACGTAGTTAACGGTGTTCTAAAGCCATGGCGCCAGGAAAACGACTTGGGACGTTGTAGTCCATTGAGAGTGGAAGGACTAGACCGATGGTAACCTGCGCAGGCAGTGGAACAACGTGATTTACGTGTAAGGCCTTTATTAGGCGGCAAAAGGCCGTATTACAGCCTTTAGAGGCCTGTGCACGTAGTTAACGGTGTTCTAAAGCCATGGCGCCAGGAAAACGACTTGGACGTTCAGTTCCATTGAGAGTGGAAGGACTAGACCGATGGTAACCTGCGCAGGCAGTGGAACAACGTGATTTACGTGTAAGGCCTTTATTAGGCGGCAAAAGGCCTATTACAGCCTTTAGAGGCCTGTGCACGTAGTTAACGGTGTTCTAAAGCCATGGCGCCAGGAAAACGACTTGGGACGTTGTAGTCCATTGAGAGTGGAAGGACTAGACCGATGGTAACCTGCGCAGGCAAGTGGAACAACGTGATTTACGTGTAAGGCCTTTATTAGGCGGCAAAAGGCCGTATTACAGCCTTTAGAGGCCTGTGCACGTAGTTAACGGTGTTCTAAAGCCATG
>JASGCC010000433.1:0-115920 GCA_030067915.1 Hydractinia echinata | reverse complement strand
TGGCTATTTTGCTGCCATTGCACTAAACAACATTCAGTCGCATACTTTATGAATTTCTCTAGCATTGCTTTGTTTTTATTTAGGCATGTCCCAAGCAGTTTTGTCACTTTCTCGGCATGTTATTTTAGAAGTTATCTTTTGTGCTATAACTTTGTGATATGTAGATATGCAAATGAATATATCTACTTATTAGGTAGTGGTTCAGAAAGCCTTTTCTAAGCACATAAGGTAGACCATGGTCCAAACGCGTAAAATTCATATTAAAGGGTATATGTCTGGTTTGTAATGTTATGTACATCTATTGTATTATTCTTCTTTTTATTTTGCTTTTTCCGAACAGAAGCTTAATGTGGTTCTATTTGCAGTGGGTTTCCTCGTACTTCTTAGAAAAACGGCTAACATGGGTGAAAAGAATTTGGGATTTATTTTATCATGTTAATATTTCAATTTTATACAAATGGAAAATCACCTTTCATAACTTTCTACTAGTTATTAATTATCAGCTGTTATTAATTGATGAGTATTGGTCGGGTTTGGCTTTCAGCATTCTATTTTTTTCAATAATGGTTATGATATTCAGTAAATTCACCAGGGATATTTATATCAACAGTGGTTGATTGTCTTGAAGGGGAAAATTTTCCATTTTTTAACCCAATGGTATGTATTGTGAAAATGTATTCTTCTTTGTTCAGTCTTGATTTATTAAAGATTTGCGTATTTAAATGGTTTTGGTCATGGAAGGAAAGAGGATAATCCTGCGAAAGTTGTCGTTTCTAACGTTTTTTTTTTTTTTGGTCTCGTCAAACTTCTTCAGCAATTTTTCTTTACTTGTATGTATTTGAGATCTTTGGAAATTAAAAACCTTTACGTATCCGTAAAGGTTCTTTTTATTGCTAGCACGCATTGGGTCGACAAACTCAGCATGATTAATTGCTAACGTTTGCTATTTAAAGTATTCTTGGCTGATTTCTTCATGAATGTTCATTCAATAGGTCTGCTCGTTTGTCTTTATTTTCCAGATTTTTGTTAGATCTCTTTCTAGTTGTATTTGAACTTTGCTTTCTTTTTTTTTATTTTTAAATGAGCGAATACTATCTTCTTCTCTTCTGAACATTGGTTTTAGAGTCATTCACCATAGTTTCCCTGTTCATTTTATTTTCCAACTATAATTTTGTTATCATCGGAATTGAGTAGGTTATTATATCGACCGTGGACCATTTGTTGTTATTTCCGATTCGGCAAATTATCAGCAATTGATTTTATACGGTGTGATGTCTTGTGGTTGATTCTGTGTGTGGTTCAATATTCACACATTTACAAACTAGATTTTCACATCAATTTACACACAAATTATTGCAAGTGAGTTTGGGTTGTATTGCTTACATATATGGTTTTGGTATGGTTCTTGCAATATTTTTGGATTAAAACTGTGATATTGGTTAGATAAGAATTTGTGGTGGCACAAGAATGCGGGATGTGTGTTGAAATTGTTTCAACAATTTTTGCACTGGCTTATAATGTTGTAGGCATGAGTTAGCTTTGATAATTACTGTTTTTGCATTCTTTAATTCTGTTTCTAATTGGACATAAACTTATTTTACAGTTTTTCCACTAAATGTTATTATTATTATAGAAAATTATCATTTATCATTCGTTATCTTGCATAAACTATTTTTTTCGACCTTCTTCTAATCGTTTTTTAGTTTTAATCAATGTTTCTATATTTATAAATGTTTGGTGGATAATTTTCAAGGATTTGCTAAATTTGTCGAGGCCATTTTGTATGCATTACGTTTATACATTGAATCGCAATCTATCTACAATAATCAGAATTAAAGCTAAATATTTTTTCTCGAAGAACGAACCTAATCCTTGTTCAATATTGTAGCACTATGTTTACAACAATTATCTCTGTTAACGTTTTTCTTTATTCATTTTATGTTTAAAATTTCTACAAAGGAAAACGTAATAACTACGAGGAGTTTATCTTTTAAAATTATTTTATCATAATGTACTTGTTAGAACGAGTGTACATTTAACACTAACAGATTACTTTCTTATTTTTAAAAGTCAGTTAAGTGTAGTAGTTGGGTGTCAGGATACTATTTTGCCAAAGAAGATGTGTTTCCATATTTTAAAGTTGTCCAACTGAATAGTTTACGAAGTGTTAGTGTAGGGGTGGCAAGTTGGTGAATATATGTAGTTGCGCTTTCTGCTAGGCTGGTGCTTGTGGCTAACTGACATACATATCATAATGTAATTTTGTGTTCTAAATTTATTTATAATTTAAAACATTGAATGTGTTTCAGAATTAATCTTTGGCTAAAAATCGTGATGTATTATTATTTAAGGCCTCCAGAGTTTTTAGAAAATAAATTGTCTAATAAAATATACTAAGAACAAATAGGAAATCTAAGATACAAAAGGTTAGAGACTCCAACATAACATCTATTTTTCTCTATTCCGGTTTATTGTAGTGTTCAGGACTGCGACTGATTTATTCTTGTTCCTTACCTGACAAATTTTTGCCGCTGTCATGCAAAGTTTCTTAAATCTTGCTATATAATTAGAGTAATTTTTCCAAATTAACATGTATTTTAAAATATACATATGCTGTTTATCTGACATTTGCAATTAGCAATTTTTTCGCTTTGTGATTATTATGTTTTAACGTTCAATTCCACTTTCATAATATTTTTTCGGCCATTTGTCATTCATTTGAAATATGATTAGGTTTTCTTCGCCAAACTGACTAATAATCATTTGTGGAAAAGAAATGATCATTTCTATGTTTTGTCTGTCTACTTTCCTTTCAAGATGTTTGGGTTGTGGATGAGTCGCTGATTCACGTTAAAGAAAACTAATGGGACATTTTGTTGTATTTACTTCATGTAAGGTTGACGCGTCTTCCATATAAAATGTCGACAAGATCATAGCGTAAGTTTCAGACAATATTGCTTTTTCGGTTCGGTTCAGAAATAAAATCCCTTATTAACAAAATCTGTGTAATGATCAACTTCATGATAATTCGATTACCTTTAAATCGTGAGAGCTCTCTGAAGAGTCGAATACAATGTATTCGAGACTGTTTACAAGGCCATTTTCTTTGAAAGGGATGAAGACATAAGGCATGCTATAAACAGAAGCAGTGTTCGGTTTTAAAAGGTAGTGTTTAAAAAGTGGTTTTTAAAAATATTTGTTACTTTTTGTTAATATTGCCGGGATATACATCTTTTAGATAAATTCGTAAATTCGATTGGGTTTTGGTGGCGATGAACGATATACTGTATATTTGTGGTTTTATGTTGGGAGTTTTGTTTTCAAAAAAAAATTGCACCATTTGCACAAAAAGAGATTATTTATGTTCTATAGATGTTGTTGCAAAAAAATAATAATTTGATTGCCGGTCAGAATTATATGTTTACACAGTTTGCTTGGTAATCGGTGTGGAATGAGTATTTCTTATTTTCTTTATTTAGAATGTTTTGTTTATGTCAACAGATATGCAAATCACAGATTAAAGGAAGTGATTCTATTTATTAAAACGAGGCTTGTATTGTTGGAAATTCATATGCTACTTTATAAGAAATAACAATTAGGTTTTTTACTTCTTCTCAGTGATTTTTCATTTGAGAGGTTTTATTTATTTTGAGGAAAGGTATTCACTTTTTTTGGCTGGTTTTATTGATAAGGTGATATATGGCGTTTGTATAGTAAATATCAGGCTGAGATTCCCCGTATAAACATAGTGGGGTCTTTTTGTTAGACAATAATAAAGAAGAAGAATGGCAGCATAGTTATAGATGGTGATATCTTAAGAGTTAAAAAAAGATTCAACGTGCGCGGTATAGTTCACACAATCCGCATGAATGTGTGTTTGGTTTAAGCCTTGTATTTCGTTACCTCCGGCATATTTAAAATGAACAATTGGTGAATAATTTTAAGGCGGACTCACTCTTATTGCGTTTCATGACTTAGGGAGGTGATAGGTTTTCTTTTGGCATATTCTTAATTTTTCGCTGAATCTAAATACTTGCCGTCAAATACATTTTTAGTTTGCTTGAGCTAGCAAAGTAGTCGGTTTATAGCGGAGGTCCCATGTTTTTTGTCGAAATATTCGTTTACGAAAAAACGGTTGAAGAAAGTTGTAAAAGTGGATCTAGACAGTGTGTAAGTGGATGGTGTTATGAATTATTTCTCTATTTATATATTTTTTCCGGTAGTTAGCAAATAAATATTTGTTTAGTCATATCATTGTTTTAAAGAGAATGAAAATTGTTTTTGGTATTTCTGTTTTTTGATTTTTTGTTTTTTACTAGATTTAGCTTGGCTTAATTCTTTTAGGCGTAGTGTTTGTGAACTATTTCTGAGCTCTAACTAATGCCTTTATATGGCTCTGTGTCTGTAGTTAGCTTTATAGGTAGCTTATTATTATTTAGGCTAGTCTTAGCTACAGCATGAGCTTAGCTAGCTACTAGTACTGGCTTTCTTCTAATTTAGTCCGAATTTATCTAGCCTCTTTTATAAATCGTAAGCGTAATTAAGCTAAACTAAAGTTTCCAAATCATCATTTGGAGATTTTATCTTTTTTCCAATTAACCGATTTTTTTATAAAGTGCATAAAACGTTGGCGTTGAATCACGCTATGAATAGTGGGTGGCGCTTAATATAGAGTTTGTAAATATTAGAAGCGTCAACTTCGTGTCTCAAGTTCTCTTTATTCTAAATTGTGTAATGTTCGGCATTCAGTCTTACTATCATCCGGTGAGTTTGGAGCCTTTTTATTTAGGAAGGTAAATATGCATTAGATTTCCGTGGCTTGTCGTATTCAAAGGGGGATGAACTGGGATCTTAAAAAAGTGTTTAATATTTGCCATAAATATTGGCTTTCGACTTACATTATTAGAGAAGCTTCGCTATTATTTAACATTATTACCCTTCTAGTTTTAGCAGTATTCTTGCTTGCTTTGTCTAAATAGTGGGTGTGGTCCATGTCTATTTGTACATATTATAAGTCCGCAGATTCTCCCTGTCGCATGTCGTTCTTTTGTGTGGTCTGCGTGTGTAAGGGCTATATTAATTGTTGAGAAGATATATTTTTCTGTTTCAGAGCTCCCAGGGATATTTTTTTCGGCTAGATTTATTTAATTGTTATGGTTTCTAAGCTGCTTATTAGCTTCTAATCAATGCGTTTTTTGTTTTTTCGGTTTTTCCGATCAATTTATATTCTTGGTGTGAGTAGTTGTTGAATTTGTTGAAAGTGTTATTACATCCCCTGTAACCATTAGATATGTTTGTACAAATTACTTTTTTGGGTTGTTTAATCATGGCGAGGTCGAAGGCGCAGAGACGGTTTAGATTTAACTCATTTGGGTGCGTGCATGTAAAGGATTTAGTTCAAATTTGGGCTAATTGTTTTGCCCAAATACCTTGATATCATAGCGATTATTTGTTCACGCTTCACAGGTATTTTTACAATAATTAACATTTTATGACGTTGATGGCCCTTCGCAGGATACGTTTTCGTTCAGTTTATTATTTACATAGGATTATAGAAAGGTGTGTCGACATTGTAAAGTTTGGTCTTTGATTTGTTAATTTGGAAGTAGTAATTGATGGATTATTGTTGTAATTTTATACTCAGATAATTTCTGCTTTGATTTATTTTACCTTCAATTTTTTGAAGTCAATTTGGAACATTACATTGTGTATCAGATTTTCCCTATTTTTTTTAAATTTGTATTATTTATATATTGCTATATTAATCAGTTAATTGGTTTATTCAATACTTCTCTTTTTTGCGCTGTTTACCATTCAGGCTTTAGCCGTGCGGGAAATGTCATATGATATATTTTAAATCCAATTTTTAAGGTCGCATTTTTTTCAAGGTAGCCATTATGATTTGGGGAAACACACTCGTTTCCTAGCCAGTTTATGTTTCTCTTTATATAGGGGCTTGTATTTTTTTTCACAAGATTCTTTTAGTATTCCTACTTCATTAACCTTCATTATTTGTGTTATGTTTTATAGGATGCGTTCTTTTTTCTAGTTTTAGTTTTATCTTCATTAGTATAACTTGTTTATTTATTTGTTTTAAACTCAATTAGTTCTTATGTGAGATTGACGCGTTTTTTTAGTAGCGTTGTTGTGTGTGGTTGCTCTCAGAGAAATTTTGATCTTTATGTGTATTGCGCATGGGAAAAATTTGTTGTAAAGAATGAGCTATGTGTAGGTATTGTAATTTTAATTCCTTTATTATAAGATTAGGATTGTCATTATTAACCTGTAGCATGTTGAAATTTGATTTTTTAACTTTTGTTTAACTGTGGTTTCTCATGATAATCTGTTTGTGATGACTGTTGTTTATTATTTCTTCTTGTACTATAGATATTTGACAAATATGTATCATTATTATAGTTCTTATAATCAAGTCCTTATATTTGAGGTATGTTGTGAGTAGGTTTGTTTATACCATATTGATTTTGTTTGATGTTCTTTTTCCTTTCTGTTTACTTCATTAATTTAGTAAATTAACTTTTTTGGCGTTTTATAATACTATTTTGTATTTTATTTTTATTTACTATATTATCCTTTTGTAAAATATTTTTGGTTCCAATATGCTTTTGTTGCAAAGCAGGAATGCAGGAATGAAAGAAGTTTTTGCTGCTTTTTCATTATTTTTTATTTAATAGATGACTACTGACCTTATAGATGTTGAGAGGATGAGAAAAAGTGCTTGTTTAATTTATTTATTTTGTTATTGTTTTTTTTTTTAATAATTGTTTAGTTTTTATTTAATGAAGTCTTCTTCTATTTTCAATAATTTCTGCACGTGTTTCTTTTTTTGTCTTTGACATCGCCGATTTTGTTTATGACTGCTATTATTTCTTGGTTGATTGTTAGAATTAATATTTGATGGTGTGAGGTGCTTCTTCAATTTACCGTTACTGTGTTTTTATTCAGTTGTTTTTTTTAATTTTTGGATTACTTAATTTAAAATCATGTTATTGGTTGATCTGTATAGACGACTGGGTGTTTATTATCTTTTATATGTTGTAAGATTTTTTGTTATTTTGATATAGGTTTATGATAATATGGGTGGACTAAATTGTCGTGTTTGAGTGGTTCGCGTCCGCTACTATTAACACTGTAAATATGAGAGGCGTTTGATTCCAAGATTATTTTGAAACTTGCGAGATTCTGTGAAATCGTTCCATTTATTTCTCGTCATATTTATTTTGCTTTATCTTTTCTTTCTTCATTTTTTTCGTTGTTTACGTTTAGGTCAGTGTCTGTTTTTTGTTGTGGATTTTGAAGTCATTGTATATGAAGTTCGTCTAACAGAGGGACGGCTGGGCATCGTTTTTCACTTTCGATTTTTTTTTTTTTAGAGGTGGCTGGGATCAAGATGGAAGAGCTGTATATTGAGAATTATATGATTGTTATTATTTTATTTGTGATTTACGTTTAACATCAAGTTTTATTAGTTCTAGAATACGATGTAACAGTAATTTGGCACACGAAGTTCTTTATCACATCTTGCGTTTACTATCTTTTATCGTGGAATTCGCTATCGGATTTTTTTTTTTTTATTTGGAATTTATTGTTTTGTTTATCTTTACATTATTTTCGGAGAGAAGGATTTAATCAGAAAATTAATGTTTTTTATTCAACTTAGTGCGGAGAACGAGTCAAGTTAAGCATGTCCGATTGTTTTTTTTATCGCTGTAAAGATATATCCATGTAGTGAAATTTATAGTCCTCACCTTGTATGTTGTGAATTCATACGGATTATTTCAATGGCAGTGATATTGTGTGGATTTGTACCTACTTATTATTTATTTATTGTTATGATATATTGACTTATTGAGACGAATTAGATTTATTTGTCGTTATGCTTTCATTTGATTAGTATAAGTCGTTTGCTCAGTGAGACCAATAAGAGTCGTTGTGTAGAGTTAAGGTTTGTGGGTGGGTATGTTTTTTGACTGGCTTAGCTGCAGTTAATACCATTTTTATTTGCTAAACGATAAAGCTGCTGACTAGCCAACGTTCTTTTTGCTCACGGTTGAGCTTTTTATAATTTTGTTGTACAGTTGTATTTGTTCACGTGTCTATTTCTACATAACTTTCGTTTGTTATTTTCTGTTTTCATGATTTATACTCTCAAGCGCAAGAAATTAATGTCATCAAAAACAACGCAATAAACACTTCCGAAACCAGCATGTGGTGCGCTTCTGATCATTTCTTCGTAGTTTTTTTTCCGCCCATACCAGATCTTTGATGCTTATCTGACTTTGCTGAAAGGAACGAATTGATTGTTGATTTCGTATTGATGATGATGTTTATTGATCATTCGATCCTCATGGTGGAATCTAGGTTATTTCTTTGGTTCCATTTTGAAGATGTCAATAAATTATTGTTGCGCTATTGTAAACACGTGTATTATGCACTGTTACGGGATTCGTCCCAGTTTGGAGTATTTTTTCATTAAATACTGTTAGAGAATTTAAAGTTATGATTTTGTGCGTTGTAGATTTAGATTAAAAAGAGTGTAATTGTGTAGTGAGCTATAAAGTTTAGGGTCTTCACTCTGTATGGAGTCCTGCAGTGTTATTATGGATGTTGTCTTGCAACATCATTTTGGTTATTGGTTGTTTTAATAGAATCTATAATTTGTCTTTTGCGATTACTTCTTTTAGCTATATTTTATGTTTTAACTGGCTAGAAGTAGTAAAGATTTATTTTGCTTGCCTATAACCAGTTTGCATCTGTTGGATTAACTTATAATTAGAAAAAAAATTTATACCAGTTTAAAAAGTAGAATAGTCTTTAAGAGCGATTTATTTTATACAAAAAGGTAAACTTGTAACCTGAGTAGATCATCACCAAGCGAGTTTATTCGAGTGCTATCTTTTTTTCGTCTTACTAGCATCAGTTGTCATGTTTTACTGTTGGCATGATTTGCGGGTATTCATCTTTTGCTTTTGATTATATTTAAGTAGATAATTTTTAGAAGGATCTCTTTGAATATGTTAATCTCAATTAGGATTACTTTTGCTAATGTTATAGTAAGTTACCTCTTTCAGGACCCAGATGGGAAGTTACAGGATGTATTAAATATCTTTTCCTTGTTTCTGAAAAGTTGCTTATACTGTGTTACAGTTTTTTTGTCCGTTAAAATTTGCTCGTTTTGTTATTATCGCTTATAGTCGATATACATACATTATGCACATTTTCGGCTATTGTACATTTATTCCGACCTGGCTACGAATCTAGCAGGGCAACATAAGATTTTGTCTGGAGATTGAGTTTATGATACCATTTGACGAAATGATAGAGTATCGCAATGACTATCATGCGCGTAGGAGGGTGATGTGTATGCTATCAGAACACAGGGTATTCTAGAGATTAAGTACTCGCATGTTTCATAATTGACATAATAATCTATTTATTTCATATGATTGAATGAAGATGAGAATAGAAAATATAGTTTAATTTGAATTATGATAATAGATAATAAATATAATGAGATACAGTGCGATGTGATACTGGATGTATTAGTTATTATATAAAGAGAAATTGAATTTCGTCAACTTATTACTTGTCAAATTGTAATTAGATGAGAAATCTTTATTCCTAGTGTATTCTAGCGTGTTCTTATCGACGGAGGTGTTTTAGTAGACTTGCAATAAATTTTTCGAATATAGGATTGTTTTTGATTGAATTTTAGATTTCTGACTTGTTTTATTTGTATTATAATTAGTTATTTTCTTTTACTTTTGCTGGTTGTTTTATGTTTTTGTTTTTGTTTCTGTTTTTTCTTTGTTTAGTCACACGCGTTTATTTTCGCTAAAAATATCGACAGATATTTATAGAATATAAGTGGAATTTTCTATCAGAATAGAGCTGTTAAGATAATTTAGGAAATCTTAATTTCATAGACCTCGAGCTTTGCATATGTTGTTTTATGTATATTATTCAGAAGTGATGTTTAGCTTCTGATTCTTGAATTCTTTGTTGAATTGTATCTCCTCTTATTTTTATCACATTATCTATTGGTCAGACAGTTCGTGATAAAAATTTTGGACATTTTGAATTAGATTCTCTTTTCTTTAAATTACCATTCGACTGTACGAGTAATAAAAGAGGAGAGGTAGCTGGAAATTAAAAAATTTATCATATGAACGAATATGAGAGGCAAGGAGATATATATTATATATATTAATCTATACGATTCTTTAACTTCGTTATTTTAAATATATTGGATTTATTGTTTGTATAAACAAGTTAAGAAAGACAATCAAAAGATATTTTTTGTGCTCTCTAGTGACGTGTTGAGATTGCGGAGATATCTGGCATATAAGTTTGTAACGGTCAGTACTTGCCGTTCAGAGTTGATATCCTCTTATTGTTCAGATGATAACGATACTATTGTAGGAGAGTAGGTCTTGAATGATAGCTGTTTGGAGGAGTTTCACTATTACTATGTATTATTTAATTTACATATACTGTCTTTTGAGTTCAGCTTTGGATTATTGATTAGTATGTTTGACGTGTTTCTTCATTTTAGAAGTGACAGGACATTACATAGGTCAAGACACAATCTGTTTGTGAGATGCGATGTTGATTGATTTTTTTTTTCTCGGTTGGTGATAGCTCAAGTACTGTTTGTTTGGTTTATTTTTTTTCGTATATTCTTGCGTCACGTGTCCGTGCGAATGAATGTGGGTATTTGGATTGTTACAAAATATACACTTCGACAGGGTGTGGTTTTTTTCAACAGCTATTTTTTTTTTCAATATCGGTATTGTTTATGAATGCATTGGCATTAAAAGGCAGTATGCACCAAGGAATACGCGTGCAACTCAGGAACTGCGTAAGCAATAAAAATATAATTTAGAGAAACTTAACTGTCATATCGGCTTTAATATTTTTCGTTACGTTTTTTTATTTTATGTTGTGCCGGAATATGTTTGTTCTTGTTGTAGATATGCTGGAAAAGAAAATGGATATGAGTATTAATGTGGGGTCCATTGGTATGACATTTGGGGATTCTATTATTCTATTTGTATTTGTCTAAGATTTGGAGGCACAAGAAAGTTTGGCATTCACGTTCTTCAGATATGTGTGATAGTAGAGATATAATTTATAATGATAGTATAAATTTGCTATTTGACAATTCCTATAGGTGCAATGTCCCATTTTGAATCATTCTATTTTTTTAAAGTGAGTTTGAGGTGTTAGATAGGAATTCGATGGTTAAGATTTAAAGTATTAATGAAATTTTAAATACACGTTTTTCACATTCTAGTGAAATTGTCGATTTTACTATGTTCACTTAAAACTAATGTATTTGTATATTATCTTGTTCAATCTAATTATTGATGCTTCATAGATAGAATGCATTCCGTTTCGTTGGTTTACTGACTTACAGTTGACTTGAAACATTTTTTAGACTGTAAAAGGATATGTTTAGGTCTTAGATTTAAACTTATTTAATCTTATTGCAGTCATACTCAATAAGATCAGTGGTACATATTGTCGTGTGCAGTTTTTTTGTAAAGAAATTTGTCAATTAATTCACGTAACTATAAGTAAATGTTTTTACTATTGAGACTAAGATTATCATTGTTTAGAATACAGGGAAAACCATTCGCTCATAAATTGCCTTTTTATTTTCTTTCTTCAGTTTTCTTGATACTTTTGTCCAAAATTTTTGTATTCACCGAGGTAGTTATGTAAAGTTTAAGACTAGCTGTAAACCGGTCGTCGTCGGCTTGTAACAATCTAGTATTCAGAAATGTCTTGTAATAGCCTTTCTACGTTCGTTATTCATATTGCTCTGATCGTATCTGTTTTCCATTCTTTGTTGTTGTCATAGTCGGCTTTTGCTGTCAGCAGTTCTCGCATAGATTGGCAATTAAATGTTGTTTTTTTTTTACCAGACAATGATATCTTAGTGTCGTTAGTTCTATTTGCGCTGGTTGTAGTGTAGGTGATGGCACCGTGATTAGCAAGCAGTTTGGCTTGGTGTTTTTCTCTGTTTTAAGTATCTTTATTTGTTAGACTCACATGTGTTGTGATAGGCCTCTGATAATTTGTGTGGACTTATTTCAGATTTGAGGCAGGGACCTTTTTGTTGGATGAAGTGATTTGGTTATTTTTAGCGGCAAAATTATGCATTATTTTCGGATTAAAGCGTTATATTTGTTCTGTCGCTGGTCTTGGGTTAATTGTTGCTGAGTTGTTGATTATAAATTTGAGTGTCGTTAATTTTCTGCATTTATTGGCGGATAACTATACTAGTATTAGTTGGCTTAAGTTTCTTGGCTAGCTTTTGAGAGGACTTTGAGGATAATGCATTTGTGCATTAAGGCAAGGATTTGTTCAATGTCTATTGATTACTATTTTCCTAAGTATAGGTCATTCTTAATCTGTTTAAAAATTTTTAATGCTGGTAGTGTCGTTAAACATATCTTCAGTGTTCGTATTAAAGGTATTTGCGTTGCAGCGAGGATAACCTAATAAGTTACTTTAGACACGACTAGTGTTGGCAAATGTGGCAGCATGTTTATTGAAGATCTCGATATTTCGAGAAGAATGCGTGAGTATGCTACAAGTTCGTCATGAAGTAGAGTTGTATTAGAAAATGTTTATAAATGTGTTTTATTACATACTTATTTTAGTGTGTACTAAAAGTGCTGAAAGATACTCTTTAACAGCCTGTGGTTTATCTCAATGATGCGTAGAATAATGAATATTATAGTGCTAAGTAGTATTATTAAATACATATTAGTGTAGGAATTTTTTATTGGTTGCAATGTCAAAGTTGAACAGGTGATTCGTGTAGAAGAGCAATGCCTTTTTGTTTGTGTAGTTGAGTGCTTATTTAATCAGGAAAAGAAAATATAAAACTGAGGATTAGCTTGATAAATATTTTTCTGGTTCCGCGCTGTTGACGCGGCCCGTTTTTAAGCAACTTTAAAAAAATAAAATTAAAGTATAACCATGTTGTTTGAAATAAACAAGATGCTAACGTTTTCAGCGAAGTTTTAAGTGTGTCACTTTTTTCGCACGTTCACAGTCATTCATAAACTATTCGGTGTACAAATCCTCAAAGGTGTTTTGGTTATTACTAATTAGTGTCGTGCTTCATCTGAAGCACGGTGGATCTATCGATAGATTTGTGTTGCAGGATTCAGCAGACGAGTTGTCACAAAGCTCGTCACGGTAGGTTCATAATTTAAATGTCGTAGTATTACTTGTTTACGATTTTCTGTCTTAATTTTGTTTTTTTTATCACGATTTTTGTTTTTAAAATGCTAAATGATAGTTTTGTTTTAATTAATTAATATAAATAAAAATGGCATAGTAAAGATATAGACAAAATAAAATGCTTTTTTTTTAAATTGTATTCGGGCAATTGATATTGAAGCCGGATTTTGCGTGACAGATTCGGGTACATAATTAATGTTCTTAGATTGATCATTCATGTACATTTTGTTGTCAAAGGTTGTTGTGGATAATGATTAATATGCTTAGAATCCAATCTTTGTCCTGTAGTGTTTGAAAATTTTGTCTGCAAGCTGTATTATGGCGTTATGCTGCGGAGAGAATACATTTATTGAATATTGCTAATTCTGAGATTTAGGTGTCTTTTAAATGATGTTGTGAATGATCGACATTTATTAAGAGTTTTCTGTTATGCGTGTTAAAAGTTTCGCATTGAAACTTTATAAGTTTAAGTCCGAGAAGCTTATGTATGATTATGTTTAATGATCGTCTGTCCTTGTCTCATGATTTTAGATTCTTTATTTTGTAAAGTTATCATTCCAGTGTTTATGCTCTACATTTTTTTTTCAAATATTAAAATTTATTTTATTTAAAGCATTCAAAGTTTTATGTAACGGATAAAATAACAGTCATTAAGAACTGATGATAACATATCATAAGTTAAAGTAATAGATCTTATTGTTTTCTATTTCTTTTTCTTTTTGTCACTTTAAACTTTGTAGTAAAAATTGCATAGTTAAATTTGCATGTGGTGATTAAATATTCCTTGTTTAGATCATTATAAAAAAGAATTATCGTTTTTTTACGTTTCCTAGATAGATAAATGATTCTGTAAAAGAGGCATGCATATGTCATATGATTGTGGCGATTCGGTTGATTCATTTTTGACTCATTACATATCCAATATTCTATATGACTGCTTATTATGAGTTTTCATGCTTGGTTGTGATTGGATGCATAAGAAAGTGTGGAGTGCTCATTATATTATTATGCTCGTGTGGTGGCAATTAAGACAATGACATGATTTTAATAGTTCAATCTCATTCGACATAACTGGATGTTGTGCGACATGAAGACTTGAGGAATGAGAACATACTATACTAGCATTTTGTGACAGTGGACTTTCTTAGTTGTGTTTTTTAAGTGTAAAATCATGTTCTTGATTTTAATAAGTCATTATTTTTTATAGTTCTCTTGTCATCTAAAGTCTTTTTTTGAAATTAGATACATTTTTATTTCCTGTATAATGTCCTTGCGTGAGGTATTTTTCTGGCACTCGAAGGATAAAAATATGCGATTATCAGCAGGCAAAAGATCTTGATTATCCATAGCGATTACTAGGATGTTGTTATTTTTAAATTCCTTCATGTGTGTTCTCGCGTTTTCATTGTATTTTGGTAGCGTTAGAACATCGTGAGTCGAGACACAACTGAATTATTTCGGTTGTGGAGTTTTCTACAGATTATGTAATCATGGCTAAGAGACTGAAGATGATGCAAAGAGATTTTGCAGAAAATGTACTATTCTCGCAGGAAAAAAGAGCAATTTTTTGATACATTACGTTTTTGACTGATGATTTACAAGAATTTGAGTGCACTAGCAATGAGAATATAAAGTAGACAATATGAACCTGTACCTGTTCTGATTGTTTGTTGATTTTGAGATGATTGTCATTATTGTGATAATTATTATTTTGTATGTGGCTATTCCGTAGTATTATCTCCCAGCATGCTAGCCAGGGGTATAATTGTTTAATTAAAAAATTAAGTAAAATGAGCAACCTAGAAGGGGGAGTTAGTTTGTTGGTGAATTCGCCTGCTATAGATATACAGTTTCTGTTGTTCGTTAAGAAACCTTGAGACATAAAAAGGTGGAACCTTGCTGTAAGAAGGGTCAATAGAACTAATATGGAATGAAAACTATGTGCAAGTGGCCCATTTTGATGGATAACATACTGTTACTCACCCATACCTATAACCTAGAATAGATTTTAAACTCCCAACGAAAACTGCAAGAAAGGAACGTTTACTTGAGCCATTAATTAGCATAAGCACTTAATGGTTGCTGGGCCCAGAGGTAAATAGAGAAAGTCTTGTCAGGTAGTGATAAGGACGATTTCTTATAGTCTAGATTGGATTGGAAGAGGAATATATAAATATGCTTTGCCCAACCCAGCTAGCATGAAAAACCAATGTTAAGCCGAGAATGATACAATATAATGATGCTATATTCATTTGTAAAATTTGTCTAAGGTAACAGCTTCATCCAAATATAAGCCACATTCATTCATTTATAAATTTAAATGTGAAGAAAAACATCACAAGTTTCATCAATTAATATATTTGAAAACGTTTCGGCCGTATACGGCCATTATCAAGTCTTGTTACAAACACTATTTCGTGAAAGATTATTTTATTTTATATATATTACGATCGTACGATACAAATATTGTACAATATATTAATCAACAAGGAATAATGGAACAGATGCGATATTTTTATTCAAAGCTGGTTCATCCCTATCGATTAATTAACTCTCTTTCAGCTCTAAGTCGTAGTTATTCCTAGCGGTGGAAAGTATCGAAAAATTCTCCAAACTAGGCCTAGACTGACAGTATAATACATGCTCGGATACGGCTGAAAAATAAGGACTTTTGGTCGCTTTTCCGTATACGGCGGAAACGTCGTGAAATATATTTAATTGATGAAACTGGTGATGTTTTATTTTACATTTCTTTATATCCACACACCCACATTTACAACATTTATAAATTTGTGTGCTTTTTTCACGAAATCACATTAGCATTCTGAGAGTTATGAATAATTTCTCAAAAACTCGTTCATATTTAATGCTGGTATGTCTGGGTTTGCCAACACCATACCATTATATCTTTTGGTGTAATTGCAACATACCAACATTATTGCAACATTCCAATATTATTTTAATTCAGGACATTTGAAGCTGTTATAACTCCTTTTCTTAACCTAGATGTTAAGAGCAGAAAATGCAGGTAGTCTCAAATACTTTTGAAGCTCTTCAATATTCATATGAGATATGATTATCGAATTTATTTTGCAGCAATTTAGACACCCTATCCTGAAATCAGATTCGTTAATATTGTCTAAAATGGTTTTAAATGATTGAAATGTGGTTAATGTTTTGTTTGTTTACAAGTGAAATGTACCTGTGCACCTTAAATGTTGATAAAATCACCGCATTAAAATATTTATTTTTATCTAGCGATGTGAAGCCAAGAAGTTGCCAGCTTGCTAAGAAGTTTTATTCTTTTGAAGGTATGGAGTTTTTTTTATTTTTTTATTTTTGCATAAATAGGTGCGTTTTTCCAAAAATCACATGTCAATTTATATAGTAATTTCATATTAAGAACAGTAGAAAATTTCTTGCTAAAATTGTTCTAAAAGCCGTGAAGTAATGGTCTTATTGAGAGGAGGTTTATTTCAATTAAAGATCTCTTTCAAGGTGAACTTTAAATCATTACTGTCACTGCATAAAACGGTAACATTACAAAACGACGGAGGATAGTCACATTCATATCTATGATGCCCAACAGGAGGCAGATGGTAAAATGCGATATTCCAAGTGCTCGCACATTCTGATCTTAGAGTGGGGACTAGTTTTGCTATTAAAGTGGCATTGCAGCAACCCCACTTAAACTGGTAAACAAGGCCAGGGCGTAAGTTATTAGGAATACGATCTTTAAACTGAAAAAAACTACAAAGTCTGCAAGTAGAATTAATTACAAGACGAAGAGAACAATGAGACAGCTTCTGTTTGGTTAGTAAGGATAAAAAGATTGAGGATGGAAGAAAAAAATTGGATACTTACAGTAGAACCTAACTTTATAATTAGTACCAAGAATACAAGAATTTCCTGTTGTGTACTCGATACACAACTTTATTGTCAAACAGCTGCTTACTAACTTTTATTTACAAAATGTAACTTACTTAGCAGGTAAAGAATCTTAAAACATATGGCTGTTAGCTAACAAAAGGAATTGGGCAAACAAAAATGTAACATAAAACAGAACGGTTGTTTAAAGACAACAAGTAGTTTAAATGACATTCCAGCTAGCTGAGTGGCAAAGCAACTATTAACGCAAAGACACAATAACGAAAACACCTAACTAAAAGAGATCTTGAAACTATTTACAAAGCCCGCGAGACCAAATATATTGTTTCGTTGGGAAAAGCAAGGAATATCACCACCCTCGTCCCCAGGGTTTTTGCCTTCTTGATATGAGAGATGACGTCGAAAAATACTATGTTATCGTTAACTGGATATTGAAATATTATTGGCTTTTACATTTCCATAATTATTACAACTTTTATCCTTAGTCAGCAATTTTTCAGGTCAAGATTAAAATGGTGCATTGAGCCGTGGTCGATTATATTTGTAAACAACAACAGTTTGTTATAAAGCTAGTTAAATTTATAAAAAACGTTTGGTTTTACTTTGTTAGATTTATTAAAATATAACTGACTAGTTTCATCGTTGTACATTAAGAAAGAATAGTAGACTGCTGAAAATAATAAAAACAACAGTCCTGTCTTGGTTGAATTTGGGGACCCTATTTGCAAAGATTTATGAAATATTTACTTAAATTAATGAATTTGTTCAAGAAAAAGAATATAAAACTTGAAGGGGGAATCTAGCATCTCTTAGAAATCTATAAATTTCAATAATACCTTAACCATATTCATGCAGAGGCAGGTAAAATCAACACGCTCCACCCACAAACTCAAAAAAGGCTGTATGGTTAAAAAGTTGGCAACATTTGAACTTAAATGTGGCGAGTTTTTTTATTGACAAAGTAGCTTTCTGTGATATAAGAAATAGGAAACTTGGTAGACCAATCGAGCATTGCACATATTTTTGTTTAGACCCTATTTCAATCATGAGAATTGCTCATAATGTTTTTTTGCACATGTATCTTTGTCAAATTGATATACTGTCAAAAATCGTTTATCTGTATCCCTGAAAACAACTAATATCAGAAACTCAAGAACTATGATAATAGTGGAAATATTTTCTGACTCAAATTTATCAACCAACCTAAAAAAAGGTTATGGCAAGATTCAAGTGTTTATTTTAATTTTACTTTTAGCAAAAAGTATGGTTTCGAAGAAGAAGTATTTTTTTAGCCCACTTCAACTTTCCACTTTAAGAAAATTTTCATGAACGAACTAGACAGGAACAGGACAGAAAATTTTCTACATGTAATTTCCATTTCATAACATTGTGCATTTTTATACAGAAAGTAAACGCACTTTGTGCAATTTTCAAAAAAACGAAATAATGTGAGTGGCTAAATAATTCTCCAATTGTCTTTTTCGTACACAACACAAAGAAAAAGTTAAACTTCATTCTACTTTGCTCACAACAGAACAGACAAGAAGATTTTCTGTTCATGGATGTAAACATGCAAGTATGCACGCTCAGACATTTTTCTGTTCATTTCCATTCCATTCCAAAGAAAATTTTCTTGAAGTGGAAAATAGCTTTTAGCGTATGTCTTTTTCAGTACAAATACCCATACTTGTATTCAGATTAAGGAGGTATTTTAAACAAGAGTAGAACTTGCTAACTTTGCAAAAAATTAGTTCTCGTAAAAATTCAAAAGTATTTCGAAACTTGTATGTAAAAGGCAAGCTTTTATAATATCTGAAGCTGTCTACATTATATCCGGAAATTAGTCTGCCCTTCTCTTCACTTCCTTGTTTTTTTCATAGGATTCAAAACGCCACAAAAATTAAAAATTTTTCCATAAAGTGGATTTGAAATCTAACAATGAACTATCTAAGTTCAGCAAAGAAAACATTTATTTAAAAAGTACCTAGCTAGCTAAACTATAATAAAGTATTATGTAACCTGCTAATAAAACAGCACACCTCTCTTTAAACTTTAAAGACGCTTATTGCAGTTACCAAGATACTTTTTATTGTATATTTTTGTTAGACAATACAATATGTTAGTACGTTTTCTGTTGCTGGAACATAAAATTCTACCCGCTAAATTTCCGCCATTGTTAGTCGCATAAATTAACGTATGACACGTTCGCATAATCTGGCCATATATTGGCCAAAAATCTCTCAACGATACCAGGGTAATTATCGTCGTCTTCTCTCATATAAAAAAACAACAAAAAAAACCTGGGGACGAGGGTGGGAATATCACAGTACTTAAAATTAGTAACATTTTTAATTCCCTCTAATTCTAATTTAGTGTTTTCTTTTTTTAGCCTTAAAGTAGGAGAAACCCTTTTAAAATTTGAAAAAAAAGCTTTCACATAATTTTTGAACATTTTCTTAGCTTTGGCCCGAGTCCTCTGCTTTTTTTGTTCTTCTAGGCTCCCTTTTTTTTCCGCTCAGTTCAAACGTTATTTAAAATCATACAAGGCTGTTATTCGTTTTTTTTACTATTGTTATAATCTTGATAGATACTAAATTGAAAATTGGACAAATATTAAAATGGCCAAAAAAAAAATCAAAAAAAATGGTGGTTGGTAAAAAGAATAATTAGCAAAAATTTTTGCAGGATAAAATAAAGATTTGTGAAAATAATTGGTTGACAAAATGTATTTGTCCCTAGCAAAAGTTTCGTCACTTTCTGCCGACTTTTTTTTACCGATAAGGTATTTTAAAGTGAACTTTGAAGTGATGACCATTAAAAATTAAACATTTATTGTGACGTTACTTCCGACATTCTCTGTGTTAGCGCTGCATTTGTTCAGGGCAAGGAAGACACTTTATTTGACTTCCCAATATTATTATTTCATGATTCTTCACAGGTTGCCTTATTTATCTCCAAAAGAACGTTTCTCTTGTTGTAGCATGATAGATGAGTAGAGTAGAGAGGGGTGAACCCATGCTTGAGCTGCTTTTATACCAAGGGCCACACAAACTGAGCACTAGTTCCCAACCTCAGGTTTTCCCAGCAGCTCTAGCAGACTCAATATCCCAAACCAAATACACAAAGTACTGAGACAGGGTCCAGTGTTGCCTGAGGCCTTATAGAAAAAAAGAGAGACTCAGCTTCAAACAAAATGTAAACAAAGATGGCAACACTGGCTGCAAAAGTTTAGCTAGGTAAATATTAAATATTATCAGTACAATTCTGTTGCATATCCAACACTCGCCCCACGCTTTCGAAGATGCCAACAATTTGGTCGTGCAGTAAATTTTGGATCTTCGCCATCGCTTGTCTCAAGAAATCGTCCCTTCGTCGCTATTTGTCTGCCATGTTTGTTTACATCAAAACCGGAGTCTGGAGTTGAATTAGATTTTTCGTGCGCTCAGTACCTCCTCAACCATAGTTGCACGCTACCGATCGCATGTTCGTTGTAGGCGTCACTTCTCATTCAAATGCTGGCTGGAAAGGATGTTGAAGAACTCGTCGTTGTTGCTGTCGCATCATTGAAGAAAAATATAGTACGGTTTATGTTGCTCTGTCTGCATTATCGACGCCGTTTGGATCTCCAAACCAACCGTAAAGCCAACATAAAAAGTGAACATAAATGATTAGACATGTACTATACACTTGTTACACAAAGAACACAGTTCTGCTGCAACACATCGAGACAAGTTTTGCTGACTGCCAAACGCAGCCATCTCATCTCTGCAAGATAAGTAATCTTTTTTAAGTATTGTCTGATATCAAGTAAACAGTTCTTAGCTACTGGAGCCAACTAAATATTTAATTTGATGTGTACTTTTATCCATCCAGGTGCTCGTAGCATTTATATACAGTACGGGATCTTTCCCAGATCGGGTGAGTGTCCCCCGATTGAGTAAACCACTCGATCGAGTGAGTCGGCACCGGCGGCAATTTTTCACGACCACCCGATTGAGTGAGTCATAACTGGCGGTAAATTTTTAGCTAGCTAAATACATAAACAAACCGAAGGTGATGGGAGAGACTTAGTTCTTGCCTAGCACCTAGTCAGCTTAAGCTCTAGAGACAGCTAGCTAGCTACGTTAAAGATATCAATATTTCTCTACTATACTTTGTGTCAGATATGATAAAAAATATGCACATTTTTCACTATATAGCTTGCTATACTGGCTTCTTACTAAACTAACTCCAAGCACATGTCTATAAGACAACTAAAATGAGCTTCAGAGCCTCAACATGTGCAACCTAGACTGAAAATATGCACCATGTAGTCAATTCAACTCAAGAATTCATCAATAGCATCGGAACGGCACGGTGAATTTTTTTTTTAATCAGTGAATCGGCGCCAAATAAGTTTATGATTTAATGTAAACAAAAAATTATATTGCACTTTTGGCCAGCGGCTTGCCCTTTTAAAAAGCAATTTTAAGCAAGAAAAATACTCCCCCGATTCAGGTAAGTCTCTCCCGATCGGGTGGTTGCGCACTCACTCGATCGGGTAATTTACCCCGATCGGGAAAAGATCCCGTACTGATATAAGGGACTAATTCATAGCTCCAGTTAATAAGTCAGCGTCAAATAGTTTTTTTTTTCTTTTTTTTTTAACTCAATGTTTCGTAACTCAATATTTACAGTTCTTCGTATGTTGGGTTTCCTTGTTTGTCATATGTCATTATCTTTTTTCGTTTGCTTGTTCGTTGTGGTCTCTGCTGATGAATCTCCTCCTCTCCCGACTCAGGAGAGTGTGAGTTTGCGGTATCATCTCCTTCAGTTAAGGACTTGTGTTGTTGCTCCTCTCCCACCCCAGGAGAACTGGTATCACTCTGATGATTCTCCTCTCCCACCTCAGGAGAGCTTGTGTCCATAATATCCTGACTACCCTCTCCATGATGAAGATGAGAAGGCGTGATCACCTCTGGTAGCTGATTGCATTGAAGTAAAAGGTTTCGGTGTACCACTTTGGTTTTGCCAGATCCAGATCTTATTTTGTACACTGGTAAATTGTGTTTCTGTGCAATTATAGTGTAAACATCATTTTCCCAATAGGATTTTAGTTTCCGGTTCCACCTCGTTCTGTAAGGTTACGAAGTTACTCTGTCTCCAACTGCAAGTGTAGCACCATAAATTTTTTTGTCATAATGCTTTCGTCCTGATTCCGCAGACTTGGATGAAGCAAGACAGGCTTGTTAAATAGATCTTTTCCATTTTTCTGTAGTAGTGTGGTGATCCTCAATTTCTTCTTTTAGGGTGAACATCAAATCAATCGGCAACCTGCTATGGCGTCCAAACATCAGGTAAAATGGTGTAAATCCAGTTGTTTTATGCACTGTGCTATTGTAGGCAAAGAAAAGGTGTTTAATGTGGTCTTTCCACTTATCTTTCTGGTGTTTCTCCAGAGTCTTCAGCATATTTAGGATTGTGCGATTCATCCTTTCACATTGACCATTTCCCATTGGGTGATATGTAGTTGTCCTTGATGATTCAATGCCACTTAATTCCTGTAGTCTTTTCCAGAGTTTGTTATCAAACTCCATCCCTTGGTCTTTGTTTATGCGTTTGGGGAATCCGTACGATAAAATGAATTCATTGAATGCCTTTTCAGCTGCTGATCTGCCTGACTTATTCTTGGTAGGATAGGCTTGGGTAAAGCGGGTAAAGTGGTCAGTGATTACCAACAGATACTCATATCCTCCTTTTGCTTTGTCAAGATGCAGGTAGTCTACAGGAGGCATTTCCATTGGCTCTGATGTTAATAATGGCTCTAATGGTGCTCTCTGTTCAATGTTTGGCTTTTTATCCTTTATGCACTTGCATTTCTTGGAAATAAACATTTTGACATCACTAGCCATACCAGGCCAGTAAAATCTCCTCCTTGCCAATTCAATCACGCGATCATATCCCAGATGACCCATCTTTTCATGTAGCTCCTTGAACACCATCCTGTGATAACGTGTGGGAGGAACGATCTGGTTTGCAGTTGTGGTTTTTGTTATCAATATTCCTTCAGAGTTTATGAACAACTGTTGGTAGTATCTTGCCAGTAGTCTAATTCTTTCTTGACATTTTCTTTAATGACTTTTTAGATAGATTACCACCATTTTGGACCAAACGATAAATCTCGCTAATGGTGTTATCCTGGAGTTGGTGTTGGTATAACTCCTGCATGTCGATTTTTGGTGGTGTTTCTAAAGACAAGTAGTTGACGTTGGCGTTTATTGTTGTGGACGTAAGATGGTCATCAAGAGCAGGTTTTGATGTAAAGACGGCAGTGGTTGAGCTGATGTCGATTTCTTCCGTGCAAGTTTCTATTAACTGCTGAATTGGTTGTCGAGAAAGATAATCACACTCGATGTGTTCTTTGCCAGGTTTGTATTTTATTACAAATTTAAAATTTACCAACTGTGCAACCCATCTCATTCCAGTAGCATTCAATTTAGCTGTTGTCAAAACATAAGAAAGTGGGTTGTTATCTGTAAATACTGTGAATGGTGGACTATAGTACAGATACTCTCGAAATTTTTCAGTGATGGCCCACTTCAAGGCTAGGAATTCAAGTTTTCCACTGTGTAGATAATAATTTTTCTCAGCAGGGGTAAGAGTCCTAGAAGCATAGCTGATAACTTTCAACTGATCGTTTTGCTTCTGATACAAAACTGCGCCTAAGCCTGTCTCACTGGCATCACAATGTACAATAAATGGCAATGTAAAATCTGGATAGCTCATAACTTGTGGTGATTTGAGTTGTTCCACTAAATACAGAATAATTTTTTTATGTTTAGGTTCCCACTCGATGGATTCTGACGACGATTTGTGACCAGCAGTTCGTTTATTGGAACGTTTACCATTGCTAGTTGTACTGCGCTGTAAACCTTTTGATAACAAATCATATAATGGTTTTGCTATCCTTGAGAAATCTTTTATCGATGACCTGTAGTATCCAATAAAACCTAATTTTTGACGTAAATCTCCGACTGTTTTGGTTGTTCCAGCAATTTTTCCAATGCCTCCGTGTTGACATAGTCATCGCGGTAGCCAGTTTCATCAATTAATTTACCAAGATATTTCACCTCTCTTTTAAAAAGGCAACATTTTTCAGGATTAAGCTTACCCCGTGCTCCCTTAGTCGTTGTAAGACTTTTCGTAGGTTAGATTTGTGTTCCTCGAGGTTGTTGCTGTAACATAAGATATCGTCCAAGTAAGGTATACAGATAATGTCTCGAAGTCCTACTAATCACTCGTTCATGTAACGCTGAAATGCGGGTGGAATTAGTATAGGGAGTCAGTATAACCACACATTTTTTCAAAATCCACGGTCAAACTCTTATAAAACCATAACACACACACACATGCGCACATATGCGCACACACAAGTTCTTATATGCGCACACATGCGCGCACCACAAGTTCTTATACAGTCGTTCTGTCACAGCTATTCATCACACCTCATCCCCCACAAAAATTCCCCACAAATCAACAAAAAATCAACGCATGCGCAGGACATGTGACCGGCGTCCTATCCACCCTTCAAGGTTGAATCGCGTACGTAAGGAGAAGATGAATCCGTTCATAGAGTACCCCGACATATTTAGGTATATCCCTGACCAGTTCAAGACTCAAGAAATGTACAATTGGGTGGCCGAGGAGAAGCAGGACATGTTCAACAAGGCTGTTGAAAAAAATCCCTATGCACTCGAGTATGTGCCGGATCATATCAAGACGCAAGACATGTGCAGCAAGGCCGTTGAGGAGGAGCCCCTCATGCTTTGGCACGTGCCGGATCAATTCAGGACGCAGGATATGTGCAACAAGGCCGTTAAAAAAAATCCTAATGTATTCGATGATGTGCCAGATCAGTTCAAAACGCAGGATATGTGCAATGAGATGTTTGAAAAACACTCCTGGCTGTTTAGGGCCGTACCCGACTGGTTCAAAACACAGGACATGTGTGGTATTAACTACATCGAATCTGGATTACTCGAGGCCTACCATCAAAGGAAAGCGTACAAGGCTAGGATTAAGGAGGAGCTTCTTCCATTGGCCTGGCATCCGGATCGATATTGGGATTGGTGTATGGCGGAGGATGATAAGCAAGAGATCTCAAAATTGTGGGAGTAATTCCCAACTTGCTCAGCAATCTTCGGACCTTGTAGAACTGTGCGATAAAATAGGCGTCAGGTGCCCTATGAGATACAACCCTCCACAAGCGAGTACAAAACATACCACGAAATCTGGCTTTTTTCATGTCAAGGAAAATCTAGCTGCTCATATGGCCGATGGTGGTGAGTACGTGTACGAGGGCTACTTTTGTGGAAATGCGTGCTGCTTGGCTTACGTGGAGGAGCGAAAGGTGTATGATAGTGCGTACGAAATGTCGCTGTGGCTGTTGAAAAGGCGCTACAAAGGAAGGCCTGCCCCGGACTGGAGACTCCTCGGAAGATTTGGGGGAGACTTGACGCAAAAGGAATTCCTGACATTGGTTTGAAGCCAAGGTTATCCTACAACCCTTCAGGGTTATAAGATAAGAACAATGCAAACTCCGCTGACAAATTCAAAAAAAAAATAAAAATAAAAAATACTATAATAATAATTGTGCAACACCCAATCAAAATTTGAAGTATTTGGAACCGCGGTAGTCATGATCTTTATAACTGGTATTGGTCTCTCTCTCCCACTAATGGCGTTGGCCTTAGTACAAGAATCGTCAAAGGAGATGGAGAATGAACAAGCAATTAAGGATTTGGAGGATCGTGTTCATGCCCTAGAATAGCTAGTATATCCTCAGGTTATCTTATAGCCCCCTGGGGTTATAAGATAAATGGATGAACAATGCAATGACTGCGAACGTGTGCTTGACGAGTATGACAGGTGTGGCTGTGGACGAAGGCTTATGGTAAGGGTTAGGATGCTGTGCTGGTACTGCTACCAGGAGTGTATCATATATAACGGAGGTAGTCGCGTATGTGCGAGAAACGTCGTAGGCAATCCTCGGGCCTTGTTTAAAATTCAATAAAGGATGCTAAAATTTGAGAACGAAATTGTGAAACCTCGAGAATTCTACAACTTTGCGTGTACTTTTACCAACATCAATGATATCAATGTGGACTATCTGACAGACCCCATTTCTTCCAACAAAGATAATGATCAACGGTATATCGTGGGGTATCACACAAGAGACCTCGTGGTAGCCCTGAGGGTAAAGACGCCTAAAATCTGGTCCCCGAATGGAGTCACCCGGTACAATGCCAGTGCTGTACCAGCGATGAGTCTTGATTTTGAAGAGTACCCTGATTTTATCGAAAAATATATTCAAATTGGGAACAAAATCCAAGAGCTGATATCTCAAAAATTGACGACGGAGCCAGTCAAAAAAGAACGTTACATTAACACGAAACTAAAATACTACAAGGACGCGATAACAACCAAATTCCACGGTATGCGAGTACCCTCTGATGAACCATGTCAAGTCAGTGCCGTCCTGGCACTATCATCCGTGTATATGCAGGGTAAAAACTACTACCCACAGGTGCAAGTTGTGGAATGTAGGTATAAGGACTTTAAAGTCGAATGGCTGCTAAGTGATGAATAGAAAAACCAATGTTTTATAGGCCTCATGGGACCTATAAAACATACAAAATTAGGGTTTGTAAACAGGTGGAGAATCTAGATACTGCTTGCATACTGTACAGATTGAAGTTTTTTTAAGACGTCATCCCTACCCTCTCGTCTCCCCTTCGCAACTAACTGAGCACGCTCTCGTTCATTGATGGAGTCAACAATACGTTTAAAACGCTGCTTCATCTGTTCTTTTAGCAACATATACTTTTGCTTCTCTTGCATAATGAGACTGAACTCGTAGTCGCTGATAACCCCATTTTCTACCGCTTTTGAGATAAGATCAACGATGGAATTCAGCTTTGATTCCGCGAGCAGTCTTATATTCTCTCTTATATTGTCGTGCTTCTTCGATTTGACACCCAGCCTTTTTCCAGCGTTCCTCAAGCCAGCTTGTCCGATCCCTACGGCAATCGTAATGCCTCCCATAGCAATACACCACCAACACCCGAGGCCAGCGTCCCAATTCCGACACCCGAGGTGATAATACTAATGCTCAACAATCCATGATCGCAGAATCGGACCCAGGTCCCATGCATCTTGAACTTTTTCGCGAGTTTGTCTCGTTCCTTACATTCACCTCTCAAATACTTTTCAATTTCTTCAATATTTTTTAGCCTGTAGACCTGGCTTTCCTCCGGCATGTCCGCGCTTTCCACAGGCGCACTTGATAAATCTGGGTACAGCTTGGTTACATCCATTTATTATTCAATGAGCAAATGCATCGTAATTCCAGTGAACGAAACATTTTGGTCGTGGTGAAATTCGTCCGTCAACATGAACTCGAGGCGATCTGTCGAGCCCTTCAAGGGCATGTAAATTGGCGTATCAAAACTCCAGGTCAGCATGTCCCCCCAGGCGTTTAACTCTTTGGTGGGGAGCAAAGCGAGAATTTTAGACTTTTTACCATTCAGTAGGGCATCACATTCATCCAACTGGGGGCAAGCAAGCCTCAATCTTTGGTAAACGTCAGTCTTGTAGTATGCATCATAGTCGCCCTTCCTATAGTATTTTTTACTAGGATCGTAGGGTAGGCCCAGGAGCTCTTGCAGTTGTCGATGAATCACCGCTGTGTACCCGTCACTGACACGGAGCCTGCAGAGTCTATTTTTCAAGACAAACAGCTTAATCTCGTCCTCTGCCTGACTGTTGACGATAGCCGCCAAATCCTCGATCCTGTACAGACCGTTCATGATCTCAATTCGGATAACCCTCTGATCAGGCCCCATCTTACGGATGACGAATTCATTGTTACTGTAAAGGTTCAGCCATGTAGGCCGAATACTTATCGATTTTAGGGCAATTCTCGTGTCCTGTCCCAGGTAATCTTCAAACAGTGTGGGTTTTTCAATATCAGTAATATACAGTTGCTTCATCCTTTTCTTCTTAAAGAAAAGAATGAACATGTACTCGTATAACCCCAAGGCAAGGTACAAGTCCAACAGGGGAGAATGGCCCCTTGGTGTAACAAGCCTGGAGCACCAGGGCCTATACGTGTCTACAGAATCACACATTTCTATGGTATTCCCCGAGTTTACCAAATACCCCATCAAAATCCTAACAACCTACCTCAATGATCCTGTTAGAGTTGGATGGACGGGAGAAGCCTTGGATTACTGGAACATTCAAGTTAACTTCGCAACCCATTGCGCAACAACAGCCCTGGGCATATCAGCAAAACATATGACAGGCTCCGTACCACTCGTCAACTCAATCTTCAAATTTCATGTATACTACCACATGCGTCGTATCCTAGCAAGAATGAAGGTACCCATGCCTTATGACGACGGTTTTTCCCAGTACAAAAATCCCTACTCAATATCCGGATACGCGCAGGTATGTCGCGAATATGGTGCGGACCCTAAAGGTCTGTACAAATTCAAAGCAGTAGGTGCCTCACTAACCAACGGTTCGTGGTGGCCACAGGTTGATGTTGACTATACAAAATTCATCCTACCAACAAGTCAAGGCCTCTCTACTCGGTTCTGGCGCGGACAACTATACGGCCAGGCAAATCTTGATGCAAAAATTTGAAAGTATGGTGCTACGGGAAGAAAATGTAGGGCAGTACATAAGTCAATTTCAAAAAGTGCTCCAATATGCAAGAACACCGGTTAATTTTGCCGTCATGCCCAGCGTGTACATGTTGCCTTCTGATATGAACCTGCGTATCGGTAAAATTGAGGGGTATAACAACAATATCCTGATTGCACCCGCCAATGTAAATATTGGAGTCGAGGTTGACGTGAATAACAAGCCTCCTATTGTGAAGCCTACGGAGCGGGCTATCAAGCATGCGGCACCTCCTAAACAGACTATCAAAGCACCCCCTAAGCATATGGAGCAGGCTATCAAACATGCGACAGCTATCAAGGCACCTCCTAAGCATACTACACCTCCTAGACATACTACACCTGAACACAGGGAAGCCCCACAACAACAACATGAGGATACCAAGGCAACACTGATCACGGCAGGCGTAGGACTCATAATCGCTTACATCTGGCTTGAATAGAGGTATAATATGTTTCATCAAACACATTAGACTTTTTTTCTCTTTCCCACATATAAAACAATAAACCCAACGACAGCAGCGATCGCTAGGTACAAGTGCCTGGCTGCATATTCGATAATCTTTGCTGCTACCCTGAGAAAGAACGAGACAACCGTACCAATGATGCCAGGTAATGCAGCACCTGCCTTACCTGCCAAATATTTCAGAAATTTTCCCAATCTTTCCAACTGCTTCTCCACAAACCCGTTTCCTGCGGCACTTCCTCCTGCACCTGTTGCGGCACTTCCTCCTGTAACTGCGAGTACAATGGTGGAAATCAGTAGACCAACAGCTGAGATGATACTCGCTATGGTCAGACCCTGCTCCTTGAAGAGGATCATGAGCTTTTCAATTAGGGATGTGTCATCCCCGGCGATTTTCATCAGCGTCTCCTTGATGGCCTTCAGCTGACTATGGATGCTGGACGATAATAGGCCGTGTGCTTCTCGCGTGGCCTCTGCCTTATCGTGGAGATTTTCAATCTCTTCCTCAAGCTTAGCGATATCCCTCTCGAGGTTAGCCCTTTGTCCCTCGGCGGCCCTGGCTTTCTGCTTCTCGAGTTCTTTCACCTTGGCCTCCGCCTTGCCAATCTCGCTATCGTATAGGATCATCTTGCTTTTCAAGTTCTTTAAATTGCCTCTTACTGTTTGAAGTTCGAGGTTAAGCCCCCTTCTTTCACGTTCAGTGATACCTTTATCACCACCAAACGAAGTATCTTCGATAAGGCTTTCCGTCTCGTCTAGAACATTCCCGACAAATTCCATCATCTCAATATCATCACCCTTCTCCCCGAGCTTCTCATCGAGGTGGTCGAACTTTTGCAGGAGTGCATGGGCCCTTACTTTACTACCTTTGTTGGGTGTAGTATAGTCAGTAAAACCCAGGGCTTGCACGGTTTCTGCCTTCAATTTCTTTATTATCTCTCCAGCAGCCCGCAGCCCACCTTTCTCTTTTGTAATGACCTCCGTAATATCTATATCATTGAAAAAAAGACGATTCCCTTCTATTCTAAACTCATCGTAGGGTATCGCATTAGGCGGCCCCAGCCTCTTCCTAAGATGTTCGTACAGATCGTCGACCTTTGATTTTAGTATTTCTCCCCTCTGCCTTGACGTGGTGCCTCCCGGGGCGCCCTGTTGTTCTCCCGGGGTTGGCACTGGTCTTGGCGCTGGAGGCCTTGGCGTTGCTGGAGGATCTTCAGGATCTGGAAGGTCCTCCTCTGGCGTGAAATCGTGTTCATATACCGGGTTCGTTGGCATTTATTTAAAAAAATCCTTCTAAATAAATGAGTGCATTTGGAGATAAACTTAACCCCTACGCAGACGTTAAAACGCTACTAGGTATTAAAGGAAGAAGGCAGCGCGTCAAGGTAAGCCACGTACCCTCTACGATGAACCAGAATGAGGACCTCTATGTTGATGTACCAAACCTAGGGCAGAACGATGTTATATTTCCCGGGAGTATCAATCTATTGTTTGACCTTGAGCTTACGGGGACAAACACGAAACGCACCCTTGTCAGCAACATAGGGAAAAGCCTAGTGCCAGATCTACGTATCACCTTGAACGGCAACGAGGTACAGAATATCAGCGACTACAACACGCTCGCGGTCTACCGGGATCTCTGGCTGCCCAAATTTGATCGTGAAAATAACCTGATTTTACAGGGTATAAACCCAAACGACGGTACAATCCGCGCCCTGCAGGTAAAGGCCACCGACCACGTTGGCACAGATGAAGAAAAGGCCATTGTTGCGGCGTATGGTAACACCTTTTGCATCCTATTGGGGAACATGTTTGAATTAACGAGAGACTTACCCCTCTATCAAGCGGGATTATACGACAGGCTACAGTTTGTCCTACATTTTGCCGAACATAGCAACGTTATCAAAGATGGAGGTACGGCAGCCTCGGGGTCTACCACAGCCAAGGCAGCGGATGCCGCCTATAAGATGACCAATATAGCCTTGGAATTTGACAAGGTCACCCATGAGGGTAGAGATAGGAAAAGGCGGATGTTAGGACAGATCCGTTAGCACTTTACCATTCCACGTCAAATTATGGATCATCCCCGTTAAATCAACGATAGAAGAGTCCATAAATCCGATAGCACTTTACCACTTTACGTCAAATTATGGATCATGATCCATTAAATCAACGATATCCGTCCAAAACCCCCACCCCCACCCCCACCCCCAATCCCCGCCGTGTCCCCCCCACCCCCCTGGGCCCCCCACCCACCCTCCCCTGCCGTGTCCCCCAATTATAGTGATAGGTGTCTATAATGGCCTCTTGCTAGTGTGGTAATACCATCTTCTAAAATTATACGCTTATCATCATCCGCATTTAGAGCGAGTTTGTTTGTTTTCACCGTGTGAATATCATGCATAATAGATTGGAAGGTCATTTGGGTTCTGTAAATATTCACACCATCTAACAAGCATCTCTTATAGTCATCGAAACCTATGGTCTTCCTCACCACACATTTCTTGACTCCCTTACACTTCTTGTCTTCTTTTCCGTCTAGCTGTTTATATGCATAATTCTTCGCCCTGAGAGCGACAAATTCGGTCATTACCTTACCACCCAACTCATCCTTCATCAGACCTATGACCTTTTTATTCAAACCCAATGGTAGGGGTCTGTCATCTCTCCTATCATACCCCGAAGTGTCAAATCTCGTCAACACATCATCGGAGATATCTTTGTAGAAGTCTTCGGTTTTGATGTGGTACACGAATGAATCCGTATCCATGTAGCAAAGCTTTACATCATCACCATATTTCGGTCTCATATAGTCATGGTGGAACTCATACATAACCATCTTAGATAGATGGAGGATCACAGGACCAAGGTAGATCGGTTTGTTCATTTTGATCTTGATCTTAGACATCTCTATCCCCATCAGTGTTTCCGAGAAACAGATGGCACCCTTGAAGTTCGGCTTCATCACAAGTTTCTCGTAATTCTTTTGGTTGGTGGCCAAACGTATATCCTTCTGCCCGCGCTGATTCTCCATTGTCTTCCCAAAGACAGAATTGTTCATCAGCTTGAAGAAATCCTTTTCAAAGTCATTCTTCGACTCCGTGCGCAGCTGTGTATTGAAGTCGATGTAAGGTTTCAACCATGCGCTTTGCTTAAACCTCAGTACCCTATGAACCTTCTCAAGAATGAGACCGTGCTTCAACGCTTGATCAAGTGCACGGATGTGAATGACATAGTTCTCCTTGTCCGAAAGACACGGTGTCAGCTTTTCAACGCCATTAATCACCTTCCTCTCAGGCATGAAAGGAAGATCGTGATGGGTATCATGTATATCTTTCGGATATATCACATCAACCTCAAGGAAGTATCCATCCTCACCATCTTCCTCGGCCAAATCTGAAATGAGTTCGGTTGTAAATTTACCAGCTTCATCAACCCACTCAAACCCTCCAGTCGGCATCTTCTGTATCACGGCCCACCCATACAGATTGTTAGCATCCAGGTACTGCAGATAGGTGGTATCTTCAGAAGTATTATACATCTCACCCATATATGGATTATTGGCCTTTGCGTGTCTGTGAACAGCCTGACAGAGACCACCCCTAATACCCCTCTCCACAAACAGTAACATATTTATATCGGACAACAAATCTAATTCTATATCGGTCTTTTTCAGACATGCCTGCCAGGCCAATCCCGGAGCCGTGTAAAAATGAGCCGGGTCTAGTTTATAGTTTATCAAACATGTCTCCCTGAAGGTCTCAAACACATCACTCAGAAGCAGAACATCAGTCTTGAGATAGATATCATGATACACACCCATATTTTCAACCTTCATGACTCTCCAAACCTTCCGAGCATGCTCATAGTCGGCATCACTGATGTCACTCATGTTCAGCTCGCTGAAGAATGCATCCTTCGACGGGAGCTCGGATTCATTAAACCTATCGAATGAATCAACATATTCATATGGGTATACACCCTTCCTTCTCATTATGTTGAATTTATCATCATCATTGAAGAATTTTCGAAGATTTTTACACTGATCATCAGATAGATTGTTTACCAAAGAATTCAATCCGCTTGACATAAATCTAAATGAGTCTATGAATCTCAGCTGTATTTTTTTGTCTTTGGTCTCCCCATTTTTGTCAATGTATTCACCAACCTTAACATCGGTCGAGAAAGAGATATATTTCTCTTTATTTTCAGCGATTACACTCATACCACCTTCTCCATACTTCTTCGCAAGCTCTTTGATAAATAGATGCGCATCATATCCGCTCAGATTGTGGAAGACAACCGGAATATAATTAGGCACCTTGTAACGGAGATTACATTCCCTATGGGCAGATCCGCGAAACTTACCTGTAAAATGACAGTGATCCCTAACCTTGACGTCATATTCACCAAATTCCCCCATGCAGATGTGGCATTTGGTGGAATTTTCATAGTCATCAAGTTCTTCATCGGTTAGATCTTGCATACTCATTTGCGGAAACATATTATGTAACCTTTTAGCCTCAGAAACCACATGATCCACAAAGCGCGGAACACAGTCCTCACCGCGGTAAAGCTTCAGAGGGTTCGAAACTTCACCATGAGCAAATTTGCTATAACAACAGAAACCTGTAGGGATATGCTTACCAACTTTCTCCGTGGATGATCCGCATTTTGTCTCTTCCTCAGGCAAATCTTTTGTGAAGGCTTCGAAATCGGCATACATGATAAATGGGGCTTTGAGCTGGTACTGACCATTGTGAAATTTAACGGTGCTACCCTCCCTAGGGAGTTGAATATTAACAGCATCGTTATTCTTGCAATACTCAAAATGATCATCCCTTTTCGGTTCGCTTGGAAAACCATAGAGACAATTCAAGCAATAATACTCCTTATTTTTATGCTTTGAGTTGTATTTGCTTAGTACACCGCTCAGGTTCTTTACGGCAATGTAGTGCCTCTTTTCCCCCTCACACAATAGAAACAAAACAACAGTTTCCTCGCGATCAAGATGTTTCGACCTACGGCACATATAGACGACACCTTCCTCATCATCTTTTGTCACAACATGCACAGAGATATCAGGGTTCATTCTCTCAAACAAATCAATCTTGTTTAGTGCCATTGGGAAAGATAGACCATCCCAATGGCACTTGTCTTCAAACTTCTTAAGGTTTGAGATTCGTTCAGGATGATTATCGATCTTATCATGATTGAGAGCGGCCAAAACGGCCCATTTGAAACAGTCCTCGTCATCCTCGTTATGCGGATTAATCACGGATCGCTTACCACTGAAGTTCTCCGGCAACGGCAGGTAAGAACTACCTCTGGTTAATTTCAGTTTATGAAAGTCCACATGCATATGTAGGATTTTATCAATTGTGAACCCGCTGGAGGGTAGTGCAGGGTTCTCAATCTGCTCGATTATCTTATTACTCATACGAAGGATTACATCAGAAATGTCATCGTGAGCGTGAAGTACCTCCATATAGCTGTTGAAAGCTTTATCAACATACATTACTATGGATTCAGGATTGGATAAATCCTCATTGGATAAATCATCCCTTACCCACCTCACCCACAATGTCGTCTGAATCTTCAAAGACTTCTTCTGTTCGAGCAAGTCCTTAATCAATCTCTTAACGATAGTATTAATCTTTTTCAAAAATACTCTAACATTCTTCTTCCCATCTGAGTTTATCTTGAAGCGTTTGTATGAACCATCAAACGCTTCTTCAATAGGGGTATATGGTTTTTCCTCATCACTCTTCTTCTGTTCTTCAGTTTCATTTAGTTCCTTCAAAATATTATTATAGCGTCTTTTCTGTTCTTCATCGATTACACCTTCTAGTTCTTTTTTGTTTGATTTGAACAAGTTTATAATTTTATTTAGGTAAAGCTTTTGTAAACTTTTTCCCTGAGTCGATAAAATCAGAAACCATTCTCTTTCCCGTCTTAGAAGAGCTTACCACACGATTGAAAGTGTTGGTTACCGAATCTTGAACAACTTTTCCACTATTAATAAGACCTTGGAGAAGTGCGTTTCTAAGAGTTGGTACAGGTCTCGGTGCCGGTACGGGTCTAGGCATCGGTATTGGTCTATTTGGTCTCGGCGCTGGTACTGGTCTGGTGGGTCTCGGCACGGGTACCGGTCTAACCGGTGCTGACACTGTAGTGGGTGTCAATAATTCGATCAGATCGGCCTTTCTGAGCCTTGAGTATCCATGTAGACCGCGTTCTCTAGCGAGATCCCTTAATTCGGAAACTGTATTTCTCGAAGTCATATCGGGTTGTGATATACGATTTATGAACCTTTAAGATAGTTTTTTATAATCATGCAACTAAAAAAAAGATTCATAACATTTGTTACTCGAGCGAGTAACAAAAAACAATCCGACCCCTCAAATATATTGTCTAATGACAAGATCTATTGATGCGCGACATATGGGGCATTTATCTCCCCTCTCCTCCAATATATACGCACACGATAAACAGCAGCAAAAATGCCCTGTTTTACCATGAACAATTGTCGCTTCCTTTCGTTGTGAATAACAAATTATACATTTTTCCGATTCATCCAAGGTATCAATGTCATAGTCTGGGATAGCCGGCTGATGCGGCTCAACATTATTTATTGATGTATCATTATCCATGGGTATCGGTGCTGGTACTGGTCTGGTGGGTCTCGGCACGGGTACCTGTCTAACCGGTGCTGACACGGTAGTGGGTCTCAATAATTCGATCAGCTCAGCCTTTCTGAGCCTTGAGTAGCCATGTAGGCCGCGTTCTCTAGCAAGTTTTCTTAATTGGGGAACCGTCCCCTGTCGGATGTAAAATATGTTTGAGTAAGAAAGTGTAGCCATGCCGGTTTGTGATATACGATTTATGAATCTTTAAGATAGTTTTATAATCGTGAAACTAAAAAAAGATTCATAACATTTGTTACTCGCGCGAGTAACAAAAAAACAATCTAGGTCCAATCACCTTTTGGAAGATCGCTTATCATTATAACGTTTTTGACATCTTAGATATGCTTCTCTGTTGTTTACCCTCCAGTTTGAACAGTATCCATACCATTCTTGTTTGGTATCTAGGTCGATGGTGTAGGATGGATCAATATCATTCCTCTCAATCACCTCAATCAATTTAGCTTTATTCATTCCACAAATATACTTAATCCCACGGGATTTAGCAACTTCTCTCAACTCTTTGATTTTCATTAATTTGTAGTCGGGTACACCATCGGTAGCATCACAATGTAGATCAGTATTCATGTCAGACATCTTCATATATAATCAGTAAAAATACTTTTAAGCACTTTTATCGTACCACATCATAACAAAAAGGAGATAAATAAAGGTGTGCATAAATAAAACATGTCAAACTCTAAACTTCAAGAGACTTACTATCAACCTCAAAATTTATGGAAAGGACAAAAGGCTGTTCAGAATTTAATAGTATTCGGTTTCAAGCCAAAGGAGATTAAGAAGTGGCTATCAAAACAATCATTTTGGCAAGTACATTTACCCGCTCCAAAACATGTTGAAAGACCACATTATGAAGTTACCACCCCTAATGATTTACATCAATTCGATTTATTGTACATGCCCGGTGACATACTGTATGGTAATAAATATAAGTACATTTTGTCGGGAATCGATGCTGCTTCCAGATACAAAGTAGCCCGACCTTTGAGGAGTAAGAAAGCCAAAGAGGTTGCCGCTATGATTGAGGACATCTACAAGGCAGGACCATTAACTTATCCGAAAACTTTCCAATGTGATAACGGTTCAGAATTCAAGGCAGATGTATCAAAATTGTTGGAGAAGCATAAGGTTGAAATTAAAAGGGCGACTACAAAATATAAGCATACGCACACAGCTTTTGTTGAGGCGTTGAACAAGATACTTGCGGAAAATTTATTCAAAATACAAGATGCTCAAGAACTGAATGATTCGGAAAAGGTATCATCTACATGGGTTAAGCATCTGTATAAACTGATTGATAGGCTAAACGATACAAAGACGCAGATGATTGGTATGAAACCAAAAGATGCTATTATAATGAAAGAGGTGCCTCTTGCTAAACGAGAGAATTATCCACCTGAAGTAGAATTACCTAAAGATGGCTTGTATAGATATTTACTACAACCTGGTGAAGAGCATGATGATGGGCGGAGACGGGCAACCGATAGAATATGGTCGAAAAACACATATAGATTGCGTGAGGTAATAGCGCAACCTGGTAACCGTGTAATGTACTATGTTCAAGACGGACCCAGACGGGCTTTTGTAAAAGAGGAATTGATGTTAATACCTGAAGATACAGAATTACCTCCTGATTATGTGCAAGGTTGGTGAAAAAGGGGACGATACATAAAAAGTATCTTTACCTGTTTCTGGTAAAGATGATTGTGCCGGGGATCGCACAGGGCGGTCGGCAGATAGGGCCGCTATGGCTCAGTCTTGGGGGAAAAAGGGACGATCGCGCCACATAATGTCACAAACCGCCTTACTTTCAAATATTAATTTTTATCGTACCACATGAAATATGTGAATGGTATGCAGGCACACATTACTAACCTTGTTCCTGATTTAACGTCTTTTTTAGACTTTGAACCTCCGCCATTAAACTTTTTTCGAACTGATTGCGTGTTTCACTCTCCATCTTTCTATCTGTTTTAGTAATCTTTTGCAGAGCTTCGTAGTATATACCACACAAGGTTTGAAATTCAATGTGGCTAATATTATCATTATTTAATGCTCGTGAGAAAGAGTTTTCAAACACAGCAATGGCAGATGTTACAACATCACATAATTTCATTACTTTGTTTAGTTTATTTTGATATCTCTTAATCAATGCCGCGATAACGGTACAGGATATAGCTCCACCTATGGATACACTGGAAAGTCCTATGGAAATGGGAATTCCAACAAGTGTGGCGCTGGTTGCTATCGTACCAATACCGGTGGTAACGGCTAAGGTTTCTGAGATATATAGCGAAATCGCTAATTTGTCTAGTGTTTTGTTATATTTATCCTCCTTGCCCTGGAATTTATTTTGTAATTTTATCAACTCATCAAGTTTAGAATTAACTGTATCCGTGTTAAACTTGTCCTGCTCACTCGAATACTCGGGGGCTGTGGGTAGCTTTGGATAAATCTTAAGCTCGGACATTTTTTTTTAGTTATTACAAAGAAAAAACTATCCTTTAAAATAAAAAAACGCCTTTCACTCTTCATCTAATTTAGTTACATGTTCAAGAGTTTCGTGGTATATATCACACAAACTTTCAAATTCCATTCGGCTAATGTTATCGGACGGTTGCCGTGATAAAGTGTTTTCAAACACGGTAATAGCATCTTTTACAACATAACATGAAGCCATGACTTTCTTAAGTTTCTTTTGATATCCCTTACTCGATGCTGAGATAATGCTACAGGAAACGGAGCTTAATAGGCATATACCCGAATGTCCTATAGAATTCTTAAAATCGCTATTGGGTAGGTATATACCTTCAAGTCCTATAGAATTAAAATTTCTAATAATGGTAGCGACAGCCGCTATCGAACTGGTAACTGCCGCGGTTTCCGATATGCCGCTCAAAAACGCTAATAGGTCTAGCGCTTTGTTGTATTTATACTTCTTGTCTTGGAATTTACCTAGTAATTTTATCAACTCATCAAGTTGAGAATTAGGTATATTTGTTTTAAACATGTCTTCATCCATAGAATGCTCAACCATTTCTAGTTATTATCTTATTAAAAAGAAAAAACTATCCTCTAAATAAGTAAAAATGACAGACATTGACATTGACCCTTTTGGAGACCATGGGAGACCAGATGAGGGTACCGATGAAACTTTTCCCCTCATACCAACCGGGGACCGTACACGGGTACAAATACACACACCTGGAGAAGAAGAAACATCATTCGGAGGAGGTTCCACTCAACGTACCAGAGTTTTGCGTGAACTGGTTGAACCACTTTATAATGAAATATCCGAAAAATTAAATCAATACCCTGGGGTGATACATACAGACAATTTTGAAATTAAGGATGGTGAATTATACTACAGAGGCAAAAACGATCCTTTGACAAAAAGGGGAAGACTAAGGCCTATTAAAACTATAATTAGGATCTTAGGCAAGAACAGGCTATATGATTTAGGGTTTGATGTGGTGAATGTGAAACAAAGAGTGAGAGAGATAGAAGAAGGGTTTCCCTCGTCATCTAAAATAGAAACAGCAACCGATTTAGAATTAGATGATATATCTAGGGATGCTGTAAAAATTACGGAAGATTTACTTTCATTTATGAAAAAACAATCCGTAGACGATGAAACAACTCAGACCCCCCCTATGTTTGAATATCCAGTGCGTGATATGTATGGATTGGATAAATCATTGAAAAACGTGCGCGGAGGTCTTAAGGCTGCGGCCGAAAAAAAGTTTGAGATCGAGCACAACATCCATAAGGAAAAAATGAAGTTGAAAGAGATGACAAATGATACAACATACACGGATGAACAGAGAGAGAAAGTGGAAACATGGTTGGAAAATCAAAAAGATGAGTTGAAGGCTATCAATGATCATATCGATAATCTCAAAGGTGACCTTAACACTCAAATAAAAAGCATCAAGGAGACGATTGCTAAAGTACTTGACAAAGATACAACATTGGGTGAGAAGATACGAATACTATTCCGTGAGCAGGGTATCACTGTTGTCAGCGTACTAACGGCATTTGGTATGGTTATCGGCCTTCTCGTAGAAGCTTTGACGCCTGGGGGTGGGGGGTCATCCACCGGTAACGCACAAAATCATGGTACAACCGAAGGTGGTGCAAGGGAATGGATAAAAAACAAGTTGAATGCGTTGGGATCTCTCTTAGGAAGGTTGGCCGGGATGGCAGCCGCAGCCCTACCTGGTATAATAGGATCAATAGTATCGTGGATACTCAATCGAGCGAAAGAAGCCGTTGGTTGGTTGAGTCAAAATTTGTGGGCTTTGATAGTTGGAATCGGAGGTCTGATATATACCTATCTTGTGACAAAGCGTTAGATCCTTGTATAGATTATATGTTACATGATACATGTAACATAGAGTAGTACCGGTGGTACTGGTACTATCTTTCGAAATACCACACGGCACCACCGATACCGATCATACTTAGCGCGATAAAGATCAATTCCCTTTCATGTTGATCATTACTAGGTGTATAAAAGTCGCTCAATACAGGTTCCCGCGGTAGATCTGTAAGAGTTGATCTCTCTCCAAAAACTTTTTTATATTCGCGCATTGCATCATTTAGCTCTATGAATTTTCCTTCGGCCTTCTTTTCAAGTCTGAGCTGCTTATTGATAAAGTCTACTCTCTCTTGTCTTTTACGTTGCCACAAAACCTGGGCTTTTTGTAACTGTTCTATGGCCAGATCATGACGCTTTCTTTCCTTATCTATTCTGTCTTTTGATAAACTTGAAAAGAGATAGCTTGATCCGGTAAAAGCCAAAGCGTTTGCAAAGGCACCTCCCAACATCATTGCAATTGAAGCCATGTTTAGATATTGATAGTTTCAGGTATAATTTTTTGCTTAATTAGATATTCCCTTGACATTTCACTGGCGGCAACGATGACGACCAGCTTTCCGGTATCTTCCAAGTCAAACTTTTGAATTGAGGGTGGTGACATTTTTAACACCTTTTTTCCCAGCATTGAATAGCATACAGCGAAAACGCAGACGACCGATGCTTTATAAATATCGTTGATTATACTTTTCTTGTCCATGTTATTTCTATACTGCGAGATTATAATATCGCGATATTATCCCTTTATTCCATTTCAAGTTTACTTATTCTCACGGTTTTTTTAGGATCGGAGGGTGGTGGGGTACCCTTCACCTTAATATTTTTGTCTTTATTTTTATACATAAAATAAGCACCAATTAAGACGAGAACTATCACTCCTCCCCCCATTATGGTGTAGTTCATGGGCCCTCCATCTGGTTTGATGGTAGAATCCACATCTATTACAATATCATTTGAATCTTCCGACTGTGTCTGAGGCGTCGGCTGTGCTTGTGCCTGATTCTGTGCCATGAGCACTTTTTTATACTCTTCCCGCTGTTTACGGTTGTATTCCGCCAACCTCTTACCGGCTTCAACCTTTTTAGGGTTCTTCGTTGTCACCTGAATAGGAGTCTGTTCCTCTGACATCTTTATTATCTGTTGTATCTATATTATTATTTGCGTTTAAATTTCTTCCAGCGATATAATGCCTACCTGTAATGAGACCGACACTGATTGGTGATAAGAATGATCCGAATCTATAATACAAATCGCACGTGAATCTTTGAAGGGCAGAGTTTAGGAATGGGTCATTCTCAAGGTCATTCCTCAATTCATTTTGACTTTTTATTCCTAATACCGCACAGGCTCCCATTGAATACATGTGAATGATTGATTGCCCCAATGACTTTACCATTTGACCCGATAGTTTGGCTTCATATATACTAAAGAGTTTATTCACCTCATCATCTTTTAGCTTTTGAATTTGCTCGTCCGTATACATTTTACCCAGGTATATCTTGCTATTTCCGGTTAACACACACTCGAGCAATTTTTGCCTCTTGCCATCATCTGATGGAGGACCCTGAAGAGAAATTAAGTTATCAATTGCCGTTTCAGCCATTTTCAATAGCGATAGGTATTTTTTAACACAAAAAAAGCAAAAACTAAGTGCTACTAGTAGTACTACTAGTAATATGAAATTGATATATTCTATCATGGTCCTATAGGAGTCTATAGGAGTATTATAGGAGAGTCTTATAGGAGTCTATAGATCTGTTAGATACTTTTGTTACAAGACTCTTGTAACAAAAAAAACGTCCAATCTAGCAAATCACGTAAGTTCTTGGATGTTCCATTCTCATGACTAAATGTGTGTATTTGCCATCTTTTAGCCTTTCCTTAACCGTCTGGATATCTGACCGTGATTCAATGACATCATTCTCTTCATGAATAGTTGCGAGATCTTGTCTGTCTTTTGGATACCACACATATAACATTTTAGCTTGCCTTCGTAAATTCTTCGGTATAGCGGTGTATGATTGTGTGCGTAGCCACATAGTGTGGTTTCGATGTCGTCCGCTAATGGCCAACTCTAGCAATGGCTGTCTCTTTTTGTCTAGTTTCTCATCTGCGATGATATCGTCGATCAGGAAAATGTTTTGTATCCGGCACAGAAATCCGTCATCTTTTGAATCCATTCATATAACATACCTCCCGGCTCAATTAGAATAACATATCTGTCGTTCCAAAACCATTTTCGGTCCATATATGTCTTATTCCATCTTAATGTTGGACATATAATCACTATGAAATCGAAGTGATCAAAGTATTCATTCTCTAATAATTTTACAACACGTTTGGATTTTCCGCAGCCCGTAGGACCAACGAATAATGCCGTGTGGGGATCTTTCATATAAAGTGTGTCCATCTTAATAAAGTACATCCATAATTTCACCGTTTTGAATGTTTAATTGAGCGTCCATGATTAGATATATATATGCGTTTAAGGATCCTGCGGTTTCGGCGGTCTTTTCAATTTGTAGGGTGATCCCCTCGCTTGCATTTTCAATGCGTCGACCTGTCCCATGCAGGGAGTTTTCGTCTATGGTTCTGAAATCCAACCATAGTGCATATTTGTTGGTTAGGTAATCAGATACTTTTACATCATGTAGTTGCAGATGTTTTTGTATTTCGCCGGCATTACCATCCCTTGGTTTACCCTCTGCAAAATACTTGCAAATTTCATTGTAATGTTCAAATGGTTGCATCCCTTGAGCGAAAAGTTGGTTAGGCTTACCCTCAACTATGGCGGATACCTTTTTAATTTTAGGATTATAGAACTTACCAGTATCTCGTTTGTAGGCTTGTTCGTCTTCAAACAAAACCAATATACCCTTCAAAGATTTGCAAGGTGTATTGAATGACCAATTCCACGTTGTGTCCGACTTATCCACTCTAATTTGTCTATGTCTCAAAAACCTGTCGTATAGTAAAGCCATGTTTTCGTATTCATTTGAAATGAATCTGGCTAGGGTTGGTTGTGACACAATCTCATATTCTAGAGATATGTTAGAGATTTTGTATTTAGCATCCGGTGCTGGTGCTGTGGCAGAACCGGAAGGTTTGGCTGGAGTTGATAATACAACCCTGTCATAATTATTGAATGTGATCTCATAACATAACCTATTCCCTAATCCAGCTTGATAATATGGGATCGTGCTATCTAGCATTTCAAAATCTAATGGTATGGTGAACTTATTTTTGTATGCATCGGCAATTGCTTTGTCAGAGACATTAGATGCATCTTTATCCGAAGCGCTTACTCTCAATTTCATACAGTTTTCCGTACACCCATCACCGGATATGATGCCTTGTCTTATTGCATTTCTCTTTTCATACTTGTTTAGCCATAAATCTCTGTAGCATCCGAAAAGATCAAAGTCATCAATGCTCAAAATCTCGGTACCCTCAAACTTGATGGACAACTTTTTAACAATAGCTCTTCCAATATTAGAGACCAATGTTCTTTTCGTGTCTACTTTTGAATCTAGTTCAACGTCGAAACTTAGTTTTGAAGTACCTGGAACAATAACATCATCGCTACCTAAATTAGGAAACCTAATCAAAAGTAACTGGTTTTGATCAATCTCACTTGGATTATGTGTCACAATTACTTTTTGGTGTGAACCTTTTACACCATGGGCAGTTCTAAGTGAACGTTCGGGATTTAACCTTTTTCCGTATTCCATGTTATTCCATGTTTGTTATTACTTTTATTTTATTTTTACTTTTAATTCGGTTAGCGTATACGTTATCATACCTATTGCTCACTGTATATGTCTATCATCTCTCTTATGTGAAGGACAACTGTTGTTCTCAAACTATCTTTTACCGGATCTCCATTTTGATCGGTGATTTTCAAAGTAAATGATTGAAGGAAACCATTCTTTAGTTTCTTATATTGTGGGTTTTTGGGCTCAATATGTGTAACATCACCATACCCAGATATATTATATGTGAGTATGGTGTTGCTATATCTACCATCTTTAAGATTTAATGAATTATCCAATTCATTAAGATTGAAATGTAGTTCTGTTATGTTGGTTAGATTATTTGTTTTTATTACTCGAGGGTCTCTTATTAATGGTGTGGATGTGACATCACCCGTCAAAGATGCGTTCAACTCCCTTCCGGTGTATTTTCCTTTCGGTAGCAACTTTTCGTCCTTTCCAATGGTCACTTTTAGTGGAGCTGTGATTTCATATGTAACATTGTGCGAAAACGTCTCCATGATCGCAACTTCTTTTGTGCCATGTGGGTTGGTGATTGGGCGATACAAATAGATTGTCTTTTCACTATTTACGTCATTTATTGTGATATACATTCTTATATTAGAGAGTGGAATTATTTAAATCAAAAGAATGGATAGCATTTTCAAATACAACCCGAATGCGACCTATAAGCCAAATGGAGGACAGAATCTTCAGATATTGGATGGGAAGGATCTATACAAACAGACCATTATTGTCTCCGAAAATGGCTCTTTCCCCGCTGTCTTTCCTAATATTTTTACCAATTACGAACTGAATCAAAACGAACAACGTATGAAAATTTGGAATAAGCAACCGTTTAGATTATGGCAAACCCAGCTCAATTTTGCCACTTGGTGTGCTTCAAGTGCTTGCGGAGTCGGTTCCGAACACCTGAAAGAAGGTATATCTATGATCAGATCGATATATCGTTTTCATGTCTATTATCACATTAGACGAATCATTAAGCGCTTGCAGACACCTCTGCCTTTTGAAGATAGTTTTAATCAATATGATAATCCTTATTCAAATGAAGAATTTCTAAAAATCTGTGGTGAATATGATGTTGATTCTAACCCTATGAAATACAGAGGGCAATATTTTTTCAGCTCATATCAAAAAAGACGTAACAACTATCCAACTCCAGGCTTGAGTTATTTCACTAACGACTCCATGACACGATGGATTGTTGAAAAATCTAATGGATTTACAAAAACGGGCCTTGTAAAGATTTCAAGCAGTGTTAGGGCGTATGCTTATCTTGTTCTTAGTTCGCAAGCCTCGGCCCGTTCTTCTATCTTGGGTAATGATTCAAGCGCTTTGACGGCCCAAAGAGTTTTTATGAACAATCTTGAAGACATTGTTAACCGTAGGGTTGATATTCAGGAGGACATTAAACGTTATCAGGATACGTTAAACTACGCTTCAAGTAAGGTTGATTATTCCGTTGGACAAGGTATTTATATGATACCCAGTGACATGAATCTAAGAATTAAAACAGGTGTGGTGGGTTACAATAACAAGATTTTGATATCTGGTGAGGATCTTACCATTGGGATTAATCGAAAGGTTAATGTTACTGAAAAAACAACCGAATCAGATAAAAAGATTCACGTTAAATCAGCGGCGTCCGGTACCGATAAAAAGATCCTCGATAGACATATTCCTATCCATAGTACTAGTACTACTGATAAACACATTACTGCACCTTACCACAAAGATAGACATATCCCTATCCATAGTACTAGTACTATGGATAAACACATTACTTCACCTTACCACAAAGATACCGGTACTAGTACTACACATGAAGATGAGAAGATCGCTCTTGTTTTATCTTTGACAACGGCCTTTGGCATATGGTATGCTTTTCGATAGAATCTGGCCATTATAGACACAGTTGAATCCTATCACTGTAATGGGGGGACACGGCAGGGGAGGGTGGGTGGGGGGCCCAGGGGGGTGGGGGGGACACGGCGGGGATTGGGGGTGGGGGTGGGGGTGGGGGTTTTGGACGGATATCGTTGATTTAATGGATCATGATCCATAATTTGACGTAAAGTGGTAAAGTGCTAACGGATTTATGGACTCTTATATCGTTGATTTAACGGGGATGATCCATAATTTGACGTGGAATGGTAAAGTGCTAACGGATCTGTCCTAACATCCGCCTTTTCCTATCTCTAGGGTCTGACGAGCGCCATGATGTCGCGGTATAGTCGTCTCGCGTTACCCTATGAACGGATACTTCGAAGTAAGGTGGTGACCCTCAAAAAAGCGGATACTAGTTACAATTTACAGATTGACACTCCTGCCAAGAGTCTGAAAGGTGTCTTGATACTGTTCGTAGACCCTTCAGATGTGAAGGCCTACTCTGGTAAAAACGAGGTCTTTTACAACCCCAAGATTGAGAAAATTTCAATCACTGTCGAGGGAGAGCCCAACAAGTTGTACTCACATGCCATGCTTCCAAAAGATCACCTCGAGCAGATTGTGGGCCTTTTTGGAGGTCACGATTCCAAGGTGACGATTGGACAATTCTTGACAGAACGATACGCCCTGTTTATCGATTTCCAAACCTCTCCCGACCATACTCTCCATGGTTCGGGAAGACCCCTACAACGCCTGAGTGACGGCATCACGCTCCACATGACAAAGAAAGCCGACGGAACCGGGGACGTACGCTGTTACGTATACCTGCTGCAAGATGCCCAACTGAACATCCTGGATGGTAGGTTTCATTCTGTAGAATATTAGTGACCACAATTTGTGTTTGTCCTAGGGGCAAATACAAATCAATATGGAAAACAAGAGCTGCTCAAATTGTAAAAATGTGTTAAACCTAGATGCATTTAGGATGATGAAAAATGGAAAACCGACAAAAAGTTGCATAGTTTGCCTGGATAAAAAGAAACAGCGGCGTACCAAAAACAAGTGCCCCCATGGTAGGCGGAGGGATCAGTGTAAAGAATGCAAGGGCAGTCAAATCTGCCTCCATGAAAGGGTGAGGGCCTATTGTAAAGAGTGTAAGGAGAGTCGGATTTGCCAACATGAGAGACAGAGGGCTTGCTGCAAAGACTGCAAGGGAAGTCAGATTTGCCGTCATGAAAAAAGGAGAGCCCAGTGTAAAGAATGCAAGGGCAGTCAAATATGCCCCCATGAAAGGGTGAGGTCTCGCTGCAAGGACTGTAAGGGCAGTCAAATCTGCCAGCATGAAAAAAGAAGATATAGCTGCAAAGAATGCAAGAAGAGCAAACACTCAGAATAAATTGAGTATTAGTGACCACAATTTGTGTTTGTCCCAGGGACAAATACAAATCAATATGAAAAGCAAGAGCTGCTCAAATTGTAAAAAAAGTGTTAAACCTAGACAAATTTAGGATCAGGGGGAATGGTCAAACAAAAAGTTGCATAGTTTGCCTGGATAAAAAGAAACAGCGGCGTGTCAAAAACAAGTGCCTCCATGGTAGGCAGAGATACGAATGTAAAGACTGCAAGGGAAGTCAGATTTGCCGTCATGAAAGGCGGAGGGATCAATGCAAGGACTGTAAGGGCAGTCAAATATGCCCTCATGAAAGGCAGAGGGCCTATTGCAAGGACTGTAAGGGCAGTCAAATCTACCAACATGAGAGACAGAGGGCCTATTGTAAAGACTGTAAGGGGGGTCAAATCTGCCACCATGAAAGACAGAGGGCCCAGTGCAGAGATTGTAAAGGAAGTCATATATGCCCCCATGAAAAAAGAAGATCTAGCTGCAACGACTGCAAGAAGAGCAAACAATAAATGGCAACTATCGGTGTTCTTGTTGCAGGTGCCGCGATTAACGCGTTGGCATTCGGCGGTACAAACTTTCTATTTAGTAAACTTGCAGGGCATGGTGAGGCAGAACGCAAAAGACATGACGAGGCGATGGAGAAACTACAGAACGCCCAGGCACAGTGGGTGCAAGGGAGGCAGGATAAAATAGACTGGTTCAACAAGCAACGAGAATTGCAAATACAAGCTGGAAGGAGTCTGAGGGAGCTGGAAGATGACATGTACAAGTACTACATTGCATCGAACGATAAGGTTCCAAAATTGTCAGATTATTACACACCGTCCAAACAACAACAAGATGGTGAACTCACCTTCATTGTTGGCTCCTAGACCCTTCTGTGGTTTGTAAACCAACAAGTATTTGTAGAACGTTTTTGACATGTATAATAAAGACATGTCAAAAGCATCACATATCATTACCGAGGAGGAGGCGGAAAAATTAAGTAAAATTTACTATACCCCGGAACATCTCTGGACTGGACGAAAAGCCATCAAATTACTCGCCTCAGAAGCTGGCCTATCAAAAAAGAAGGTCACTCACTGGTTGTCTCGTCAGCTGCTCTGGCTCCGGCATATCAAAGGTCCAAGACGTATCGATTATCCACATTTCACCATTACAGCACCCAACGAGATGTATCAATTTGACATCTTGTACATGCCCCATGACAAGCTGTATGGAAATACGTACAAGTACATCCTTACGGGTATTGACGTGGCTTCGAGGTACAAGGTAGCGAGGCCTCTACGTACCAAAACAGCCAGCGAGTTCGCGGACATGATTAAGGACATTTATAAAGCAGGACCTCTTCGCTATCATAACATTTTTCAGTGTGATATTGGTAGTGAATTCAAATCAAATGTAACAAAATTGTTAGAGGACAAGGGGGTGGAGATTAAACGGGCCACCACCAAATATCACCATACTTTCACGCCCTTTGTGGAGTCTTATAACAAGGTACTCGCGGAAAGACTATTTAAGCCCCAAGATGCGCAGGAGTTGGTTTCTAAGGAGACTAGTACCATTTGGGTGAAATACTTGTATGCAATAGTGAAGAATCTCAACAATACCAAGACTGCCATGATTAATATGAAGCCTAACAGGGCGATCAAGCTTGAGGAGGTACGACTTGCGAGGAGGCAACAACACCCCGAGGAAAACCCCTTGCCTGAGGATGGCTTATATCTCTTTCTGCTGCAGCCAGGGGAGGAGCATGGTGATTCGAAAAGACGCGCAACTGACGCCGTTTGGAACAAACATACTTACAGGTTGGATAGGGTAGTGGCGGGTAGTCGTGTTTTGTATTACTTGAAAGACGGTCCTGAAAGAAGCTTCGTGTCGGAAGAGTTGATACTGGTCCCAGAGGATGTTCAGATACCTCCAGAGGATGTTAAGGCTTGGTAATATTTCTTCAGGCGTTCATCTAGATTCTCATCCCAATTTTCATCATTCGGATCTCGCAGATAATCCAAAGGATGTAGTGTATAGAACGGGTACCCATAGACGATAGCTTTGATAACATTGGGTTCATTTTCCAGATCAATATCAACTAAGCGTCTATCTTCTATAGGAAAATTGAGTATGTCGCCTATTGTTGCTATATTAGCCAAATCCGACAGCTTCAACTCGCTATCTTTGATGACCTGATAACAGAGTGCACCATGTCTGTTCATAGCCTTTTGAACGATAGGCAGCCCTAGGCGTTTTATATCCTTCTCTAGCTTTTTGTCGATCTCGCTTCTCGCGAATGTTGTCCATGCTTTTTTCCCTGATGCTACCCTGTCTAAAAGCTCTTCGTCATTAGGGTATTCAAACCCCTCGTAGTATAGTCCATCTCGAAACCTAAAATTTTCTAAACATGTTGTGCAATAACTAGCCTCTGACTTTGCCCTGATGCAACATTGTAGTACGGCCACATCGATCTTATTGTAATCATTTGCAAATTGATTTTTTTTACATATGTTTCCATATTTTGTTATTACAATGGTTTTTAGCATACAACCAAACGGGTCTAAAATGCCTACATCTATTGGGGTAGGGCGCCCCGATAGCATGCTAATTTTGACATTCCATAGGGGAGGGGTTTAAGCGTCCCTCCCCTATTGAGGCCCTTGATGCTATCTGATCAAGGGTATACTGTCTAACATTTGACAGAGGCTCATAAAGACTCATTCCCCGAGCTCAAAGAGACTTTGATGTGTGTAGTTTTCACCAAGTTTAAAATGTCTAACACGCTCGGGGTTCACCTTGATACAGCCACGCTCTCGAAGCCAGTTGTAGTGCACGATGGCATTCAGGGTCTCTGCTAGCACCACAATCTCACTTTTAGGGTAGTCGAAAAGTTTGTTTCGAATCTTTTGTGCCACATACCCCTGTTGGCCGCAGATCGCCACATATGGAAAGGGGTCGTTGTTGTTCTTTTCGATCACAGCCATGCCGTTATCTTTTTGAGGGTCTTCGAGGTAAGGCACGGCGCGTTGTTGTAATGTTTCTACTTGGTCCCGGAGCTCCTCAAGCTCGTCCCCCAGCACTACGAGTTGCTTGTCTCTGTCATCTAGATCATCCTCGAGGAGCGCTAGGGCCATATTCCTATCCTCGAGGGCTTGACGATGCTCCTTAAGTTCATCCTGCAATTTGTCGACACCTTTTTTCGTAAGCCATCTGGTAAGCTGTGCCGCCTTGGGTTTTCTAGAACGACGCACAATTTCCAAGGCATCGTCTAATGTAACGAAAGCATCATACCTATTTTGGGCTCCTTTTAGTGGTTGGTTTGAAACCAATACTATCTCATGACGTGGAAGGGTAGTAATATCCCGATAGGATTCTGCAATTTTTCAATTCCTAGAAACCTTCCTAAGTCAGCACGTTTAAAAAGAGGCTGGTTTTCATCGAACAGAGTCTCGATGGCTCCGACCGGTATTGCGTTGAAAAGCGAAAGTTGCGACGACATTTTTAATATACCAAAGTTCAGCCGGAGGTTTTCACTCGAGAATTTTCCAAATCCTAGGGTGTTCCAACCTTACGTACAGGCATGCGTGCTTGGATTTTTTCAACTCAGCCTTTATATCATCCCAGTCTGAAATCATATTAGTTTCCTCATCGATCATCTTCATATCAGACCTTTCATGGGGGTACCACACGAAAAGCTGTTTCTTCTGTCTTCTCAGATTTTTGGGTAAAGCTGTATACGATTGGGTTAATAGCCAAAGGCTATGCTTGCGATGCCTACCTGAAATAGCAAGCTCAAGCCGGGATTGTCTCCGCTTGTCGAGGCTCTCGTCAGCTATACAGTTGTCAACGACAAACAACGTCTCTTCGCCCGCCAGCAACGATGACAAATTCTGAATATACTCGAAAAGTTGATCCTTGGGATTGATCAGGAACACGTAATCGTCCTTCCAGAGCGAGGTCCTCTCAAGGTAGGTAGTATTCCATTGTATAGTAGAGCAAAGTATCACTATGTTGTAATAGTGTTTTTTATACTCATTTTCAAGCAGGTCCAGGACACGTTGCGTCTTGCCACAGCCTGTAGGCCCTGTGAAGATTGCCGTATGCGGCTCTTTAATAACATCTAGCATTTTTATTAAAACCTTTTTTTTTATATATTTTCGGGATAGCGGAAAGGCATTCGACACAGATCCATGCGCCGCCGTGGTTGTTGACAAGATGCCCCGTACAGACAGGGCAGTGCGTGGTCTTGTATACGAGGGGTAGAGGATCAAACACTATCTTACCCTCTAGGTACCGCAGTACCTTGCTATATCTATCGACGAGGCGCGCCTTTTCCTGGGAGACCAGGCAGGGCCCGCGGTAAAATAAGGGTATCTTGATTGGTGTTTTCAAAAGTTCAATGTGCCGAGGTACAATGTCGTGGGAAAACAGGGTGTATAAACGTAGGTAATTTTCGTCCTGTTGGACCTTTTTAATTTCTTTATCAATTCTGGCTACATCTATCATTTATTTAGGCTTCGGTACGATGCTTGCGGGGATCCACCCCTTTGATACAGCCATTTCGCGGCTAGCTCTCCCCGCGGCAAAATACGCCGTCATCTTTAACGCGTCACTTGCATCCATTTTTGCAGAGGGTCGTGAAATGCCCAGAAATTTCTTACCTCCAAGGGCGTAGGTAAAAGATAGATCCACAACGGTCTCATAGAGCATATCCAAAATTTCCTTCTCTTTGGGAGTTATGTTGGTTGTTGCTTTACTCCTCATTTATTTAATGCATTTTGAAAATATCAATTTGAGGCTGAGCTTTGCCCTGTTGAGGATCAGGGGTGGGCTTGTGAGGTTCTCCACCACTGCCTTTAAATTTATACCAGACCCCAACCCCTATTTCCAACACAGCTAGCGTCCCTACACTGTAGATGTAGACATTATCCATTGACTTGTGAGGACTTGATGTAGGTTCCTGATCACCTGATGAAGAACTTTTGCCTACGTTCTTCTCTAAGTTTTCCTTGTTCTTGCGATTCCATTCCGCTCTCTTGCCAGCAGCAACACGACTTTCGTTCTTCTTGACTATGACTTGTCTAGGTTCCTCACTCATTTCTTATAAGTCTTATGGCTTATAAGAAATTTTTACTGCAGGCCCTGATCCTTAAGGATCTTTCTCGTTAGTCTCCTCATCCTGTTTTTTGGACATGTGCCGGGCCGTGTGTCCCACCACCAAGATGGGCGCTAAACAGCTGCCAATTGTGCAATAGACGAGAACCACGAGGTCTGCCATGGCGTCCCTAATTATCGGGTCCTCCTCAATGTCTTTCCGGAGATCGTCAACGCTATCAATGTCCACGAAATTTCCAATCATGTTTGCGTACAGGTTGACCACGTGAGTAGTTAACGCTTTGGCCGTCTTTTCTCCTTTTTCGGAGAGGTCTCGCTGAACGTACTCGGCATATACCTTTTCGATAGCTTCATCGGGAGCCTTGTCAACAAAGCCTTCTGTACATTTCTTCGACAAGAGATGTCCCCTACCCTTACGTAAAACCTCTTTCAGGGCCTGGCGTTTATCTATGGGTTTTTCAACGTGTTCAAAAGATTCTGCGGAGTCAAACATTTGTGCAAACTCTGTCATCTTTATTAATAGCCTTTTGTAACGAAGAAACCAAAGCGCGATTAGGATATAGGGTAAAATTACAGCCATGGCTAGAAACACTTCCATTTAGTTCTTCAAAAATGCTTACAGGTAATTAAAAAACAAGCGCAGAGGTATGTACCCCGTCGTCTTGTACAACTCGTTTGTCATAGAACGCCGAGAGCCCAAGCTTGTTTTGTTCATAAGTAATCATACCCTGATTGTGCACCCGGAAACCTACGTTTTTCGCCATGCCGATACCACCCCTCAGCCTGTCGGTGTCCATGTACATGTATTCGAAGTCTCGACGATCCACATACTTGTCGATAAAATCGTAGTAAAATTCCAACATCCGAAGCTTGGCTAGTTGGTACACTGCAATACCGCATTGATAGGGTCTGTCGATACTACACTTGTGCTTGTCTTTTCTAAGCTCGTACGCATCTCCGATCTCTTCAAGATCTTCGAGGAATGGACTTCGCAGGGCTGCATCAACCTCTTTTTCATTCCTCGTAACGTAGTATTTGTGTGTCTCGCCAGGACTTCAATCATTTTGCCATAGAAGCTGTTCCCCTTCAACTTTGCCGTATCTCCCGCAATACGTTTATCGGGGTCCTTATCGTCTTGGCGTCTTGCATTGGCAATCTCTTCCGGAAACCATTCAAAGGGCCTACCTCTAGCATACTTGAGAAACTGGTAAAAGGCAGTCACTTTCAGCCCATGGTCAAGGTACCATTTCAGCACGGGGGTATACAGTAAGATCTTTTCAGCCTTTAGCAACCCCAGAAGCTTACGCGTACCTGGAACACGCTTGGGCCCCGTAGTTTTCAAATACTCGTGCATATGCTCAGGGATTTGGTCGTCAGGTATCTCCTTAACAACAAATAGCGGAGCCATTTCGCTGAATTTTTCACGCAGATCCTCAGGTACTTGAATATCAACCTGCGCAAATCCAAAGAGGGTTCCATCTCGCACCCCGCGTTAGTTTCCCTTTTTTTTTCTGATGCTGGTGTAGCCACCTTGATCAGCTCTTCTTTTCCACAGGGGAAGTCTTGCAATAAGGTACTTGGGTAGAGCATGTTTGCGTCATACCCAAGAATGGTCTTGCACTTGTGGGGGTTCTTAAACACGTGAGATCTGATACCCGTCACGTCCCTCTCGTGGTACCTACAGGATACGATCGCGGGACCACCAACCATCCCCGTCCGCAAGAGCTCGTAGGCCTCATTTCTCGTACATTTTGTAAATGCTTTCTGTACCTCTTTACAATTCTTACAACCCTTGGTGTAGCAAGAGTCCTCGCACCTGTGCCTGCATGGGTCCCCGGGAGCGTATAGCTCCGGCTTGGGGTTCAGTCGTAGAGATTTGTTTAAAACGTAGCGCATCGAGACACCTGGGATACTGACCGCATCCTTCAAAATGTCTATCTCGTCGGTGTAATACTGCAACCTCGTCTTGTCCACGGCTTCAATGAGCGGTTCCACATCGGCTAGATTGTACTCGCGCAGCCAGTCCATCATGGTGACGCAGCCTCGTTTGTAAAACTCAGCGCGGAATGTTTCGTACTCTTCAGGAGATAGTGGGTTTTTCCCATTTAGCCTGTTGTGGAAATCTTCGTGGGCGACAGGCCCAACATGGTCCAACTTACCGTGATCCGTCAACCATTCGTATGGAAACACAAGCTTCTCAAGCCTACATGCTAAGGATTTGCACCAGCCGTCATAACTCATGCATGGGGCGAGGAAGTTTTTAATATCTAAAAACTTAAACTTTGGGGTGGTGAGAAACATGTAGGTGTTGTCTTTCTTAGCTACCCTGATCTTGTCATCCTGCGCAATTTCTTCAACAAAATACCGCTTGATAAGATTGATGTCATATTTCCCACTGTTAAAACCAATTACAGCTACTTGATTTACCCACTCTTTCGAGGAGGGCTTCAAAATCAAAGACAATGTAGTGGGGGTAGGGTCTGAATTCTTTCTTAAAGTACCTCTTAATTTTGGGGGGTTTCTCACATTCCCAAGTTGTGACGAGGTTGTAGCCCTGTTCCCGTATCATCCTTTCCTTGGATAGGGTTGCACCGTACCGAGCCTTGTCCGCTTTGGTTCTCTCGGGCCGGCAGGGACATCCGTGCCATTTGCAGCCGTTGTATTCATAGACGGTCTTTGTGATAGGCTCGGAGCCATCATCTTTCCACTCATTTTTACCCTCACGGATAACGCGTTCACCACCATGACCACATAGGGCATGATGAATATGCCTTCCGGTTTGCTTCGACATGTATTCAATCCATCTGGATGCATCGTAGCTAAACCCCTTAAAAGACCTTCTCCGCTTTGCTAGGAATACGTTTCACCTTCCCACCCTTGCAAATGATTGTCGTCTTGACGCCCTCGCATTCATTCCCCTTGAATTTTTTTAACAACTCTCTCAAGATCCATTAGCCTTGTGGGACGCACGTCCTTACGCTTGAGCTTAGGGTTCTCGTAGTAATCTCTGGCTAGCGCGAGGGCTGGTATTGTTAGACGTTCCGTCCCTCGTTTTACGTTAGCTCTATCTCTTATCGCAAGACATCTCCAAAAGCATAGGCTGTCCGTTCTGGTATCTTCACCATCCAGGGCATATATAGACTTCTTATCTCGCAACCATTTCGATAGGGGGCCACATCCCAGAAGAGGTTCGCGCGTGGTGATCACCTTGATCTGTACGTGATCAAAGACTATTTTCCCTTGATAGGCTCCTAAGGTCTTGGTGGTCCTAACAGGTGGCAAATAAGCCTTAGTCCAGAATTCAACATCCTCCAAGTCTAGACGCTTCAGTTCACATTCTTCAATGAAAGCTTCGATTTCTGCTATACTTGACAGAGACGTGGAGCTCTTAGTTTTGCTGTAATTAGACACACCGCCTCCACCTTTGTAAATATCACAACCGAAACTATACACAATCTTAACGCGCATTTCTAGGTGTGGCGTAATTTTTTGCATAATGCCGTCCTTTAGAGTTTGGTTTAAATGGTTGTTGAACCTCCATGTTTTGATCTTTTTCCCATCCTCCAACATCTGGATGTCGTCCCCAGGGCCCTGATATTCATCCCGGATATCCTCCGTGTAGTCTTCCCGTGCCTCCTGTTCGACCTCGTCGTGGAGCGTAGGTCTCGCGATTATGTTAGTCGCACTATCATAGAGATTCATAACTTTACGTTTGAAGACCGCGTAGGTTCTCTTGACTCTCTCTTTTATCGGTTTAGGAACAGCGTCCACTAGCTGGTTGTACCATCCTCGCATCTTGGTTTTCACGATCGAACGATTTTTTGACATCCCCTGTTTTTCAAATACATCCATGGCCCCTGGTGTTGGTAGTATTGTCACAGATCTAACTGGAACACGTTGTCCGACCCTTCTAGGTGGGCTCTGTGGTTGATCCTCCAATAAAACAACCAGCTCGGCCTTGCGTAGCCAGAAAGTCCGCGACCTTTGGCAATATCTCGTAATTCTTTCACTGTGTGCGTGTTCATTTCTTATATACACAAACAACAGTCCGAAGATTGCTGGGCAAGTTGGGAATTTCCCCTATTTAATATATTGGTCACATTACTGCGTATGCGTTGATTTTTTGTTGATTTGTGTGGAATTTTTGTGGGGGATGAGGTGTGACGAATAGCTGTGACAGAACGACTGTATAAGAACTTGTGGTGCGCGCATGTGTGCGCATATAAGAACTTGTGTGTGCGCATGTGTGCGCATGTGTGTGTGTTATGGTTTTATAAGAGTTTGACCGTGGATTTTGAAAAAGTGTGCGGTTATACTGACTCCCTATACTAGCTGGTGGTGCGTTATTAAGACCAAAAGGAATTCGTAACCACTCGTACAGTGCCCAAGGTGTCGAGAAAGCAGTATAATGCCTAGAGTCCTTGCGCATAAAGCCTTGATGATAAGCTTTGGACATATCTAACGTGCTAAACCAGGATTTCCCTCCAAGACCATCGAGGATATCTTGAATACGGGGTAAAGGCATTTTGTCAGGTACGATTTTGCTGTTCAACTGACGATAGTCGATACAAAGACGAAGATTGCCATCCTTTTTGCGCACGCATACCATAGGACTAGCATACGATGAGTACGACGTCTTTATCCACTGGTTGGTCAGCAAATTGTTGAGGTAAGATTTTACTTCTTCATAAAGTGGTTTTGGGATCGAACGATATCTTTGTTGTACCGGTGTATTGTCAGAGCGCTCCAATTTCAGCTTCAGATTTTTATTTCTACCGGTGTCATTTTTATCCCTAGAAAATGCTTCATTTTCGGCGATGAGGATATCCTGAACTTCCTTTTGCTGAGATGGTGTTAAATGCTCAAGATTCACTGGCGGTAACTAATTATCCGACCTAGATATGTGTGTAGAAAGTTGGGGACTTAAAGGGGTCCCTTACTTTCGAGGTTTAAATCTCAAAGAGCTCTGGGGACGAGAATGGGGTCCCTTGTCCCTGTAACTCTAACGGAATAACTGCTGATATGCGATTCAAGGTACCAATTTGTGTTCTGGATTTCAATCTAATCTCACTACCAGTAAAATTTTGAAAAGGGAGTGTGAGTGTCGCTGATTTGGCTGGTGCCAACTTTGTCACTACTTCTCCGACCTTCAAATCCTGATCGACAACAAGAGGTTCAAATATCACTGGCACAGTCTTACGATCTGACAGTTTAATTTTCACTCTGCACTCTTGGTTGACGATACTATATGGCGGTATACAAAGAGGCTTATCCAACCGAACTACAGCAACTGTACTTGGATTGTCACTTATATCGTTCATAACTGATAGAAAAGAATTCGTAACCTTTGGACTAAGGTTAAGCGTTTCTGCTACTGACTGTTCATCAGAACTATCGATTAGGTGGTTGATGACATTAAATCCGATTATCGGTTGGTCGATGCTTGACTCGGTTACCAGGAATGGAACGGTCCATGGTGGTCCATTTTTCAGTGTAATTTCCATCACAGCGACTCCGTGGATCCCAACATTTGAATTATTGGCAGCTTTGAGGTTCAATGGGGCTCCCTCTCCAATAAATTCACGAATACTGGCGATCGGTTGGTCTGGAAATTGGTCCTGCATAAAACTTTTGTCTACTAGACTGACCATGCTTCCGGTATCCCACAATCCGGTAAATGAACGGTTTCCGATACTGAACTCGATAAGTGGCTTTTGTCCTACGATTTGTCTATTGCGGTACTGATTACTCATGGTGTGATCGAATGAACAGTCAAAGTTTCTAACTGTTTTCTCTCTTTCTAACTGCTTCAATGGACTAATAGCGTTACACAGCGGTTTATGCGCGCGATAGTGGTGCGATTGACAATATTTAGAAACAGTACAATTCAGACGAACATACAGTACATTTATACAGTTTATCAGCAGTCATACATCAGTTAATACACAAACGGGAATCATTAAACAGGTTTCTTATATACATTGTTAGTAAGAGTTGGTTCGCTCCCGTTCGAAGCAACTCTTACTGGTTTTTTTCTTGAGATCTGCACTCAACGCTGTAATGTCGTAAAGACATCGACGATGGAGAGGACTTGGGCAGAAGAAGAGGGACGATTTTGATGACACGAGAGTTATGATAGTGAATAGAGAGAAAGAGATAAACATAGATAGATTGTAAACACGTGTTCTTATTTAACCTATTTTCCCGATATTAAACTGGCGACGAGGAGAAGGGAATAACAGACGAAGATTAAATTCGACAAGATTAAATTCAACAAGATTTAATTTTTATCTGTGAAGTAATTTTAAATTTTTATGCACTTGCGATGGCTTCTCGAAATCTTAATCTGCCATCCTTTCCAGAGTTTTCCACAGAAGATGTGTCCACACTCAGTTCGCGCTGGAAGAAGTATAAACAAAGATTTGAACTTTTGTGTCACGCTATTGGTGTCACAGATGAGTCTCAAAAACTAGCTATGTTGTTGACCTACGTTGGAGATAGCACGTATGAAATATATGAAAATGTTAAGCCTGAACGCGAAGAAGATGTAACATATCCGAATGTCATCGCGGCGTTAGAAAAACACTTCGAACCACAAGTAAATAAAAGTTACGAAACATATTTATTTCGCAATATGATACAGCAAGAAGATGAAACGATACATCAGTATTTTATACGATTATACGATTACGTTTATATAGCTTCAGAAATCCTGATAAAACCTTGGAAGAAATACTGGTGACAGGAAAGACTTTAGAAGGCACCATACAGCAAGCAGAAGTTCTTCAAAAAGCACAGGCGAACGATGCAGAGCGAATCAACGAATTGCGGTCGGTTTACACCGACCGCCGAGGTAAGCCACATTCTTTAAACCAACGAGGAATGAGTAAAAGAGGCCAACTTCAAAATGCTAAATGTTATCGTTGTGATGGACCATTTCCCCATCAAAACAGATGCCCTGCTGAATACCAAATTTGTAACGCATGTGGAAACCAGGGTCACTTTTCAAAATGTTGTAGAACCAAAACATATCGACATCAAAACACTCGAGCACGTCTGGGCAGGGGATCCTTTTACCAATCAAGACAGCCCTTGAATAACGTTACTCATTCGCCGTTAAACGATTTTTCTGCTATGCAAAATACCCTTGAAGCTGAAAGTGATGATGAAATGTTATTTTCTATCCAAACTTTGTATGATTGTGAAAATCCTATGATTAGTACTGTGTCTTATTCGTCTGATGTTGTGAATTCTCCATTCGATAGCACAGAAAACACAAGTAACAGTAACCACAGTTATAAGAATAGTAAGCAAAATTCTGATTTCAATACTGTTGTTAAATTAGAAGGAGTAAAAATAAATTTTCTAGTCGACACAGGAGCTAGCATTAACATTCTCACATTGCGTACTTTCAATCAGTTAAACGAACGCCTTCCAAAAAAATTAAATCTACTCGAAACAAAAACAAGCGTCGTAACGTACGGAAGTGACACTTCAAATTTGAAAGTTTTAGGACGCGTTAACCTCTTAGTAGAAACCACCTCTAAAATGATTAACGCGCCATTTTTCGTGATCGACACTTCCCATAGAAACCTGTTATCAGGCCAAACATCAGTTGATCTTGACGTCATTCAGATGAAGAAACAAGTTTTTTCTTTACAAAATCAGCGATGCATGCAGCCAAACTACAAACCACCTGATAAACTAAAATCAAAAGAAAACATTCCAACACACCTCCGCAGAGTTTTAGAAAGTTATAAAGATACCGTGTTTAGTGAGAAAATAGGAAAACTGAAGGACTACCAAGTGCATCTTCACATAGATAACAACGTACCCCCAGTAGCGCAAAAAGAAAGACACATACCTTTTGCTTTACGAAAGCGAGTCAATGCAGAAATCGCCAAAATGGAGAAAGCAGGCATAATAGAAGATGTCACAAACGAAGCGACGCCATGGTTAAATCCGCTAGTTATTGTTCCCAAACCCGAGGGAGGAGTACGAATTTGTCTCGATATGAGAGAAGCAAACAAGGCTATTAACCGAACAAGATATCCAACCCCCACCGTAGAGGATTTAAAAATCAAGCTAAGTGGCTCAAAAGTATTTACCAAGTTAGACATGCGAAGTGCCTTCCATCAACTGGAATTATCCGAAGATTCACGACCTATCACCGCTTTCCAATCCGAAACTCGAATATAACGTTACACCCGCCTGATTTTCGGCGTGAACTCCGCGTCGGAAGAAATGCAACATGTGCTTAGATCCTTAATAGCAGACATCAATGGAGTTGAAAATATTGCGGACGATTTATTTATATTCGCAAAATCTCAAGAAGAGCACGACGTTATTTTAAACAAGGTGTTAAAACGTTTCGAAGAGAAAGGACTCACATTGAACCTGGAAAAATGTGTATTCTGCAAAAGCAATTTAGAATTTTTTGGGCATATCTTCTCAGAAGAAGGTATGAAACCAAGCCCAAAGAAAATTGAAACCATTACATGCCTCAACCCGAAGATGTCAAGTCACTTCGAAGCTTTTTGGGACTGACCAACTACATGCAAACATACATACTGGACTACAGTACAATAACTTATCCACTTAGACAATTGATCAAAGAGAAAGCCGAATGGAAATGGACATCCGAATGTGAACATGCCTTTGCTACTTTGAAAAGCGCTTTGAGTAGTGAATCCTGCTTAGCATATTTTGATGAAAACAAAGAGACATTTATGTTTACAGACGCTAGCCCATATGGTATATCCGCCGTATTGTTGCAGAAAAGCAAGGGTAAAGATGATGTTAAGGTTATATCTTATTCATCCAAATCCCTCACAGAAACTGAAATGAAATATGCACAAATCGAGAGAGAGTGTTTAAGCATCGTTTACGGATGCAAAAAAAATCGCTTGTACTTAATCGGTAGAGAGTTCACCATATTCAACGACCATAAAGCATTAGTCAATCTCTTAAATAACCCAAAATCCACGATACCTCTGCGAATCGAGCGACTAACACTTCGACTTCAAGGTTACAACTTCACTATAAAACATGTAAATAGTGCAGAAAACATATCAGATTACGCTAGCAGACACCCTCACATCTTCAGCGACGACAAAAAAAAGCAACGGTATAGAAGAATATGTAAACTTTACAGCCACATATGCATGTCCAAAAGCGATTACCCTAGACGATATTAAAACACAAACTTCACAAGATAAAATATGTCAACATCTAGCCAGTATTATAGAAAAGAACAACTGGCACCTACTAGACAAACCGACTAACTACCCTGATTTAAGTAGCAAAGAACTAGACGAGCTGAAGCATTACCGCAAGTTCAAACACGAACTCACCGTATCGAACAACAAAGACATTGTCTTAAAACAAAGACGCATTATCTTACCAAAATGCTACCATAACATTGCTGTTACATTAGCTCATCAAGGACACCAAGGTGTTCAGAAAACAAAAGAGTTACTCAGATCGAAAGTTTATTTTCAAGGAATAGACGATATGGTTGAAAAGAAAATTTCAAACTGCATTCCATGCCAAGCTGTTACACCAACAAGAGCAGATGCGCCTATCAGAATAATGGATATACCAGAACAAGTTTGGGAAACTTTGAACATTGATTTTCTTGGACCATTTTTCACAGGATACTACCTATTTGTCGTGATCGACCAAAGATCTAAGTTTCCAGAGGTGGAATTTCTCAAGAGTACCAAAGCTGAAACACTGATACCTTGTTTAGATAGAATGTTCAGCACATACGGTAATCCACGCAACGTTATCTCCGATAATGGCCCACCATTCAGCTCGCAGAAAATCAAATCTTACTTCAAACAACGGGGAATAAAACACAGACGCATCACTCCACTATGGCCACAGGCAAACGCAGAAGCAGAACGATTTATGCAACCGCTTAATAAAATAATGAGGGCAGCTAAACTAGAACACAAGGATTGGAGGGAAGAAGTTTATAGATTCTTATTTGCTTACCGCTCCACACCTCATAGTACCACCAAAGTTGCCCCTTCAGAACTGATGTTCAATAGAAAAATTAGTTACTCAATACCATCAATAGACAACAAACTAACATACGAAAACCAGCAACAAATAGCCACTGACAATGACAAAGCGGCCAAAATAAAGAACAAACAGTACGCAGATGAACGTCGACATACGAAAGAACCATCGTTATGTGAAGGAGACCGTGTCATTGTCAAGAAACTGAAGTACAATAAGCTTTTCACTCCTTACAGCATACAACCCTACAGAGTTACGAAAATAAATGACACAATGGTTACCGCTCAATCGGAAATTGACTCATCCAACATCACAAGAAATATTTCTCATTTTAAAAGTATCCCGACAACTGCACCTACTCCTATCATTGTCAAGGAGGAGGAAGACATCGCCATAGAGCCACAACTTCCAGTATCGCAACCCGCAAACAAACCTCCATTCAGAAACCTTACACCGCCCAACCAAAATCGCAAAATTTATCCCACCAGATCAAGAAGACCAGTTGACCAGTGGAGGAAATACTGAACACTATCCATGTGTAAATATTAGGACCATATAAGACATTATGTTAAAGAAAGTTAGTTCAGCAGTCAAAACCCCTGACATTTTATATGAACGTTGTCTGCTGTTGTTTTGTTACATTTAGATACGGACTACGTGCATATCGTCTAGCGAAGGGGAAGATGTAATGTCGTAAAGACATCGACGATGGAGAGGACTTGGGCAGAAGAAGAGGGACGATTTTGATGACAGGAGAGTTATGATAGTGAATAGAGAGAAAGAGATAAACATAGATAGATTGTAAACACGTGTTCTTATTTAACCTATTTTCCCGATATTAAAAACGCGAAAATGTCCAGTTTTGCCACATTTAAAACAGTGGTTACATTTTTCCGCATTTTGATTAACGCATTTTTCGCATTTTCGCGATCTTCTTCGGTGCCGGTAACTTTTTATTTAGTTCTGATTGAAGATGGCTGATATCTGTTTTGAGTGTGGAGAGTTCATTTTACTTCAACGCTTTTAATTGCTCTGACAAATTTCTGCTTCGCCCTCTGTTTTGTGTTCCGTACTAATCGAATTTACCGAGTTTTTCTTGGTAAATTTTTCACAGTGCTCGTTTTCCTCGGCTACTGCCTTCGTCAAAGTCTCAAGTAAAAATTCATCGGTTAGGTGGTCAATTTCCAAAATAGGCCTTAACTGGTTTCGTATATTGTTGTTTCTTAGTCCTGATAAAACTGCTTGTGAGTACCTTTTCATGACTAGAGTCAGTGGGTACGGAACAAGGTCTTCTCTCGACACAATCAATATAGAAAGTGTTGCGGAGAGGTTGCCAAAAGGCAAAGGCATTAAGCACGGCAAGGAAAGGGCACGGTAAAGGCAGCCAAGGAAACAGGAAGAGGAATCAGCAAGGCAGGGGTAGGCAAGGCATGGGAGGCACAGGCAAGGGCATAGTAGGCAGGCACCAGAAAAGGCATAGGGAGAGTAGGCAAAGGAACGGTCAGCGCTGGCAAGGCGGGGGCAGGCACCTTAATAGAAAATCTCCCCCTACAACTCAAAGATTATGTATACTCAATATGTCTAACATATGTATCATATTAGGCCAAGAGTATAGAACATATTGAGGTGCAAATATTTCAAATTCAATAGCTCATAAAAAAGGTCTCAAATTTATATCAGGTCAATATACAGTGAATCATGTTAGCAGAATTATGTGCCAATACAAGTATTTAAACAATCAGTCATAACGCCGAAAAAACTATCATTTTTTGATAAATCTGAGATTAAAAATTAACTTGGTTCCAATGACAACAACATTAAAAAGTCAAGAATTAGAAATAATCAGAGAAGTTCACGAGAAAGGAAAAAAAAGTTTAGAAAAAAACGCCTTTTTTGGTGTCTTGTGCCCAGAAGGTTTATCAACACAAAACGTTTTACCATAAAATGATAGATCTATTACAAAAGCAAAGCATTTTTGGGCTCTATAAATGAAAGTGATGAATGTACGCAATTCCCCCTCTACGACTCAAAGATTACCAATTATACTCAATATAGCTAATATCATATACTTATGAATTCCTGCTTGTTGTAGATGCAAGATAATTATATTTTTCCTAGCCCTGTCCAGGATTTGAACCTGGATCTCTCATTTGCATGAGTGTCATAGCTATTAGACCAACAGGGCATGAATATATATATATGAGAAACTTTACATGTGCATCTTATATATGCTCACATAGCCTTTTTACTAACTAGACAGGGGGACCTGGCGTTGAAATGTCTGGTTTAGTCACAAGTAACTGTAACACCCGGCGTTAAACGTCTGGTGTAGAGCGATTTATTACGTTTTGTAAACTGTGCCACACATTCATGTGGAGCGCTTTAGTACAAGTATGCAGTACATCATAAATTTTGTGAAGCACACACAACAGTAAGATGTTTCAGGTGTAATATATTTTTCAAATAATAACTTTTCTTCAAAAATACAGTTTATATGTTGTGCCCATCTTAGCGAATTTCTCAAAATGTTTCTCGCAAAACTTAAAAAGTGAATTTCAATCCAGGGTGAGTGCTTAGTATAGGTAAACAATGTTGCACATCCATATAGGTTTAATACCATTTCAAACATAAAATTAGCGCAACTTCTGTTAAATAGAAACACAGGTAACAGCTTGTTGTTAACACTGGGCTGAGTGATTTGTATAGGTATACTGTTTCGCACATACGTTTCGGCATAATACCCATTTCCAAAAAACTATCCTAACTTCGGTTCAAACAAACAGACAGTTAACAACCTGTTGTTATCCTACGCACTTAAAACAATTTTACTTTGTGGAAAATTTTGTAACATTTAAAAACAAAAATACAGTTTATAACCTGTTTTTACCCTCACAAAGCAAAACAAAACTGCAATATTTTATGGGAAAAGTTTCTGTGAAAGATCAAAAATTAATCGTGACATCTGATAAGCGTAACACATTTTCCAAAAAACATTTATTGCAACTTCGGTTTAAACAAACACAGCGGAAACAGGCCATTGTTACCCTGTCCAGCTAAAAATCAAACAGCAGTATATGTTTATTTTGCAAACAAGTTTTCATGACAGTAGGATAAAAAGCTCTTATTCCAAACTGAACAAAAACGTCGTTAGAAAGGACGCTATGTTTTTATGTTACAATACGTAATATTTCTTTCTCTTTGTAGAGTTCCTTATAGCTAGCTAGAATTTTGAGAGTTTATGCAGGGACATTTTTTATTTTTATTTTTAGCGAAAAAAACGAACAAGCAAACAAACAAACCAATTTTTATTATGTGTATATATATAGCTAGCTATGTAGTTAAGAATCGTAGCTAAGAATTTATTTGCGGATAACTTATTGTGTTTTAACCAGATAATATTGTATTAACATAAAGTTTCAATTTTTAAAAAAATTATCAGTTCATGTTTTGATTTGATTCTTTCACATGTTCTCTCACAAAAGCACAACTCATATTTGGTTTTTCTTTCTGCATATTCTTTTGAAATAAACTCTCACGCGCAGAGGATGACAGATTGCATACAAAAATATGTATTTTTGAAAACAAGCACCTGTCCGGAGTGATAAGAATGGTTAAAAAAACTTTAAAGCATGCAGAAGTTTGACGACCCTCGTAAACTGGACTTTCTTAAAAATCTTATTCAGAATGTATGTCAGAGTTTGGCTTTATTCTTCACTAGTTTTTCTTCCTCCTTTGACACACCATGTTCTAATTATTTTCATGAACAATTTGGTTTGACTTAAATTATTTAATTTTATTTATCCGCCCGTAATACAGAATTTACGTGCACATGCAACCGATGCAACTGGATACAGCTAATTATTTTTCCCATTGATATCCAGATCGGTATTCTAGCTTCACATTCTTCTATTCTTGGCCGGAAAGTGTGATTTCAAACCGACCGCGGTTTCTTGTTTTATATTACTTCCAGAAGCTTAATTGTTTTGTACACAAAATAGCAATATTAAATAGATTAAAAAAATGTGCTTCATTCTAAAAGGCATTAGCTATGATAACTTCCACTTAACATCATCATTCATCATCATCATTCTCGGCTTAACGTCCGTTTTCCATGCTAGCATGGGTTGGACGGGGTATATTAATGACCCTCTTCCAATCTGATCTAGACTGTGTTAGATCTAAACTCAACTTCCTCTGTATCAAGTCTGTCCTTATAACCTCCTGCCAAGTCTTTCTCGGTCTGCCTCTGGGCTTTGCCCCAGGAACTATCAAGTCTCTACATTTTCTTACCCAATTATCCTCCTCCATTCTTTCCAAGTGCCCCAGCCAATTCAATCTTCTTATCTGGATAACATCTTTAATTCTACGGAGACTTAGCCTGCTTCTTAGCTCATCTGAACTCTTTCTGTCTCTCAGACTGGCGTTACACATCCACCTAACCATTCTCATATCATTCCTTTCTAAACGGTCAAGATCTTCCTGCTTCACTGCCCATGTCTCACTACCGTACAACATAACACTTCTTACACAGGCCTCATACAACCTACCTTTTACCTCAATTGACAAGACTCTGCTAGTCAACAAAGGAAGTAACTCTCTGAACTTTTTCCAAGCAGAACCTATCCTGCAAGTAACACTTCTTCCAACACCCCTTCACTGCCCAACATATCACCTAAGTAACAGAAGTTCTCAACTATCTCTAACGAGCCACTGTTGTACATCATTAAAGCTGGAAATACTTCATTCTCTATAATCTCACCTTTGCAACGCTTGCATACAAACTGAATGTCAGCTCTTAACCTTCCACCAATACTACTGCACTTCTTATGTACCCAATGCTTGCAAGTGTGACAAAAAATTGAGTTACTACCAACCCCTTTCCTGCAAACTCCACAAGGCCACTTTCCAACTACAAGGTCACACTTGGCTGCAATGCTACTAATCATGACTTTAGACTTTGCTGTGTTTACCTTTAGCCCTTCTCTTCTAGTCCTTTCTTCCACTTCTCAAACTTTTCAACTAATTCTTCCATCGACTCTGCTATGAGAACCAAATCATCTGCATACAATAACTCCCATGGACAACCTGTTCTGAACTCCATCGACAGCGCTTCTAAGACTAGAACAAACAACAAAGGACTAAGTACAGAACCCTGATGTACACCAACATTTACACTAAATTCATCACTAAGTGAATCTTTAATCCTGACACGACTTCTAGCATTGCTGTACATAGACTGTACCATCGTAACTAGCCACTCATCCACACCTAATTTTCTCATAGCCCACCAAATAACTTTACGTGGCACTCTATCAAAAGCTTTCTCTAAATCTACAAAGGCAAAATAGAGATTCTTTCTCTTTCCTAAATACTTTTCCTGAAGCTGTCTGAGTAAAAATATTGCATCTGTAGTGCCACGCCCTGGAACAAAACCAAATTGCATCTTATCTATATCAATTCTTTCTCTAAGTAACTTATCAATCACTCTTTCAATAACTTTCATTACTTGATCAACCAACTTCAAACCTCTATAGTTACCCCTTTCTAATGCATCACCCTTGCCCTTGAAACAATTCACTATTACACTCGACTGCCACTCACTCGGAATAGCACCATCCTTTATAATCGGGTTAGCAAGACTTGTAATAAGCTCAACTCCAATATATCCAGATGCTTTTACCATCTCTGCAACAATACCTGATACTCCTGCAGCTTTGCCAATCTTCAATTTCCTAATAGCCTCCACTACCCATTCTGTCTTGATCTGCATAGCTGGCCCTTCTACAACACCATCATCAGACAAGTTATCCTCATCCCAATCAAACTCAGTGTTAAGCAACCTCTGATAATAATTCTTCCAAGCTACCCTTTTCTCCTCCTCTGTGCTAGCCAAAACACCTTCATCATTACGTATACACTTCTCACCTACAACATCTTGATTAGTATTCTTCATTTGCTTTGCTATCTTGAATACCTCATTGCGCTGGTCTTCCCTTCTTAACACATCTGCAAATCTGTTTCTCTCTGCTTCTGATTTTGCCTTATACACTGCTGTACGAGCACGACGCTTAGCTTCTAAGTAAATATTTTTACTACCACCTGACTTCCACTCTTTCCAAAGTTTCCTCTTTTCCTTTATACACTGGTCAACCTCATTATTCCACCACCAGGTCTGTCTATGTCTAGCTGGTCCTTTCGTCCACCCACAGGTATCATCAGAAGCTTCTAGAAGACAATTCTTCAAAGTAGTCCAAGTACTTTCAACATTGTCACTATCACATTGACCATTGTGGGCTAACTGCTGAACTTTTGCACTAAATTGTCTTGCTACAATCTCTTCCTTCAGCTTCCAGACTTTTCGACGGGGCCTGTACTTTCCCTTGGCTTCTTTAACACTCTTCAAGATAATATCACAAACCAGCAACCTATGCTGGGAAACACACTCTTCCCCCGATATAACTTTCACGTCCTTCACCACTTTCTTGTCTGACTTTCTAACCAGGAAGTAATCTATCTGTGTCTTACAACCACCTGACTCATATGTTATCAGCCTACTCTGTCTCTTACTGAATGATGTGTTGCAAACCGCCATGTCCGTTGCCATTCCAAACTCAAGCAATCTCTCCCCTTCCTTATTTCTGCTCCCAAATCCATAGCCTCCATGCACACCTCTATAACCTTCAGATGACTTCCCAACATGACCATTAAAGTCGCCGCCCACCATGACAAGTTCAGTGTCTCCAAACTTTGATGTGACTGCTATTAACTCATCATAAAACTTATCTTTATCTTCCTCACTGAGTCCACACTGTGGAGCATAAACTGACAGAAAAGTGACAATCCTATTACCTATCAAAAACTTTATCACTATAATACGACTATTAACACGCATAACATCTATTACTTTTTCTACCCACTTCTCTGCAACGAATATGGCAACTCCTCCATATCCATCACTATTACCAATCCAAAAAAGCTTATACCTTGCCCTCCTACCTTCCACAAATCTCACTGAAGCTCCTCTCCACCTGACTTCCTGAACACAACACGAAATCAACAGATCTACGTTCTAACATTTCAACTACTTCACCTGCTCTACCTCTCAGAGTACCAACATTTACACTAGCCATCCTCAACCTAGTGTTATCTACCTTGTGATGTGATAGCTGGGTAACGGTCTGACGATGCTCACACCTGACATCTGTCCTACCGTGCGCGACACCCTCACTCCTTAGAGTTCCAGCCCCGTTTACGCAGTTTGTCTGATCAACTATTCTTACGGCCATTAATAAAGAGTTTTGGCATTGTTTTACAGCTGGATGCCCTTCCTAGCGCCAACCGTTCACAGACCGGACTGGGTGTTTTGTAAAGTGACACCATCACTATGTGGCATTTCATGGGACTTCCACAATCGCCCCTTTAAACTAAGGTATGGTGGAGGACGTTCAACTCCTCTCTTGTCTCTTAAAGAGACCCTTCACCCTCTTAACATACGAAATAAACTCCTTATGGTAGTGCTAATAATGACACTTTCAAAATTTTAATACAAGAACAGCAACAAACATAAATCTATATTTTCCCTTTAATTATTCACAGCAAATTTTAAAAATACTTAAAGAGATAAAAACTGTTCGCGAAAATAAATTGCAGAATTTGCGAATATTTGCTATAAAGTTGTGCGAAATGGAGAATAAAATTTGGGCTTCAACAATTTTTTTTTGTAATTGCAAAATTATAGTTTTGCAAATTAGTAACCTTCTAAATAACTATTTTGCTTATATTTTATATCTGGTATTTTGGTCGTCTAATGTAATTGAATTTATTTTATAATTTATTTCAAAAATGGAGCTAAACACAGTTTAGCTCATGTTAATTGCAGTTTCCAGTTGGGTTGCTAGCTGGTTGGGTGAACTAAAATATAAAAACACTATATTGAGCTTCAAAATTGGTGCATGATGTTTTGTTTACCCACATTGGGTATTGTCTCAATTAACCAGGCCAATGAGCCTAGCCTCTGTTACCAATGGCCTATAAATTAAGAATTTCACATCACATTGGCCTCTGACCTAAGCTGACAACATTGTCTTCAAAAAACAACGAAAGATTTCATATAGCTAGCTCCACGTTTTCCAGAAGCATCTATATTGTCTATCACTGCCATCTATAGTACATCATCAACTCTATCAACTCTTTGGCTTCAATGACATAATGGCATCAAATAGCGGTAAGAAAAGCGTTTTGTTTGAAAAACATGCTGCCGCTGTGGAGCCTCATCTGCGCACGTTAAAAGATTGGGTGCAACTTGGCAAGGAATCCCTTGTTCTAATTTCGAACTCATACAACATGCATGTGAAGGGTTTAACCATGACTCAGCTCGGCCAAGCTTTATTTGACAAATTTCGGCGCGAAGCAAACCCCTTTTCATCAGTCGATGATGAGTCAAGTCCCACGAGTTTCCTCGACCAGTCTCATGCAAGTTTTCATTCTGGGGAAGATGGTCCCAGCAGCCATGTTGGACAAGAGAATAGGAAGCGCGGCGTAGCTACTGTGGAGGAGAGTGACGTTCACCAAGACGACCCCCAGGAACCCAAACGTACACGTGTGGATGCGGACTTTTCGAACTTTTCCCACGACATGAAAGTTTTTTTGCGAAAAGAGCTGCAAAATTTAGTCAGCACCCAGAACTTTGTTTCGCCTCAAGGGCAAGGCCAGCTGCCTCGTCCTCCCCTTTTGACTTTTCGGCCGCCGGTTCACTCTTGCCGCATACTATCCATAATGGCGGGTCTAGCGATGTTGACTTCCAGCAGGCCAACGTCGTTCGCAGCGAGGCTCTGCAGCATGACGCTACTGTTCTGGATCCTATTTCTAGTGTGTGTCTCCCGCCCATTCCCAAACGGTTTTTGGACAAAATTAAGTCGCGTGAGTACGTGAATTTTGCCTCCATCTCCACACTCTTCTGTTTTGTGTACTTCTCTTCCCATGGACGATCTGGGGGAGTTCGATCTGAATATCCAAAATGTGGAGGGTGCCCCCAAGGTGTCCTTATCCCAAAAAATGGCAGGGAAGGGTAAGGTTATATAAGGATTTTAATTCTTGGGTTTCTGCCTGGACAACCTATATGAGGTGCATGGTTTGGTTTTACCCTCATCTTGTCCAACAAATGTTAGCCTACCAAACCTTCATTAGCCAGTTTGCCTCCCAGTACGCTTTTGCGTCTGTTTACACATACGACCAACTTCACCGGTTGCAGCTGGCAAATAATCATTCCCATAGGTGGGATGTTGTTGACGATGCACTGTTTAATATGCACCTTAGAGGGGCCCCCTCAGTGTTGTCGCAGAAGGTTTCCCCTGTGGGACCTCCAAGATGTTTTTCTTGTAATGGCCCCGGACATTTTGCTTCACATTGCCCAAATAGGTTTGGTTCGCAGTCATCGCCCCCACAGTTTCGGAATGCCCCTCCTAGAGCCTGGCCGCCCACACATGGCAACCCCTGCATTCGCTTTAATCGAGGGCTCCCTTGTCGATACCCCTGCACCTTTGTCCACAGATGTCAGAACTGTTCCAAAGAACACCCAGCTACGCAGTGTCCATCCCGGCCCTCTAAGTTTGGTTCCAGATAGGTTTTTTCCTATCACATCTTTGGTCACAACACCCATTAAAGTTCACGTTTTAAGTCACTTCTTAGCCTCTCACCCTGACAGAGCTCTAGTAAATTTTATTATTTCTGGTTTTTACATTTGGATTTAGGTTAGGATTTGACAACAGCACATTAGCCTCGGCCATCAGAAACAATAAGTCTGCCTACCATCATGGTGAGAAAATTGAGACAGCAATTTTAAAAGAACTTAACAGGGGACATACTGTTGGGCCATTCATACAGGAACCCCTTTCTAATTTTCACTGCTCACCACTTGGGGCTGCACCGAAAAAGGATGGCACTGTTCGGGTGATTCTTGATCTCTCCTCCCCCAGAGGTTATTCCGTTAATGACGGCATAAGCAAAGACAATTATTCGGTGCACTATAGTTCTTTTGATGAGGCTGTTAATTTAATTAAGTCCTTAGGTCAAGGCTGCTACATGGCAAAATTAGACATTAAGCATGCCTTTAGGCTCTGTCCAGTTCATCCCGATGACTGGCATTTACTTGGCTATCAGTGGGAGAATAGATTTTATTTTGATGTTGTATTGCCTTTTGGTGGCAGATCATCTCCATTTATTTTTAATAATTTTGCAGATTTACTTACCTGGATTTTCATTGTCTTAGTGTACATAAAGAATTTAAAACACTATCTTGATGATTTTATCACTGCTCACCTTTCCAAATTACACTGTCAATTTTTCGTTCACACCATTATCAAAGTTTTTTGATTACTTGGCGTCCCACTGGCCCCTGGGAAAATCATTGGTCCAGTACAAGTTATTACTTACCTTGGCATCGAGATAGATACCGTCAATCTTATGATTAGACTCCCTAAGGAAAAGTTTAATGACCTTATGTCTACCTTGCTGAAATGGCAATCCCGGAAAAAGTGCACCAAACGTGTTTTGTTGTCCTTAATTGGGTCCCTTTCCTTTGCTTGCAAAGTGGTAAAATGCGGTCGGATTTTTCTGCGCCGCTTGATTGACTTGTCCACCACGGTGCATCAATTGCATCATCACATTTCTCTATCGTCTGAGGCACGGAAGGACATTGACTGGTGGCTGGAATTTTTGCCATCCTGGAATGGGGTTGCCTTATTCCAGTTGGATACCATTTCATATCATAGGGCTGACCTCTATACAGACGCGTCAGGATTAGGTCTTGGAGGATATTATGATGGTCGCTGGTTTTCGTTACCCATTCATTTTCAGCAAGACTATAGTATCAGTTTTGCAAGCTATTAGCCATTGTGGTTGCCACATTTTGCTGGGGTGAAAGTTGGGGTAACAAGGAAGTTGTTTTACGTACAGATAATGAAGCGATTGTTCACATCTGGCAAACAGGGTCGTGTAAATGCCAGTACATCATGTCATTGATTAGAAAATTGTTTTTCTTTACTGCCCAGCGGAATATCAATCTCCTGTTGTGTCACATAGCTGGCAGTTCCAACACTTACGCTGATCTCCTTTCTCGATTACAGGTTCCAAAGTTCAAAGCCATATGCTCAGAGGCAGAAGTTTCTCCTACAATTGTCCCCAAGTCGATCTCGGAGTTCTTGGACACGTTATGAATCGCTACTTGATTTCAGCACTTTCACCTAATACTAGGTCTACATACCTATCTGGAATTCGCAGCTTTCAACGGTTTTGCAACCAAATTTCTGCACCAATGTTTCCACTTAAAGAGCTTACTCTGCAACTTTTTGTTACGTTTCTTGCTGGACGAGTCAAATTTTCCACAATCAAAGTGTATTTGTGCGGTATCCAATACCAAAGCAATATTTGTGGTTACAATGAAAAACTAGTCTCCATGCACAAATTGTTCTATGTCTTACGAGGTATTAGACGTTGTCACCCTCAAGTAGTCAGTCGTCGGTCACCCATCACTCCTGCTCATCTACATGAAATGTTGACATTTATTGACCACACCCAGTTTTCTCCTCATGACAAAGCCTTGTGGAAATGTATTATTCTTGTTGCCTTTTTTGGGTTTTTACGTGTTTCGGAATATGTTTGTCCCTCCAATTCCTCGTTTGACCCAGCCATCAATCTGGCACCTTCTGATTTTACTTTTTCTCCCTGTGGCAAAGTTATCTTTTTACATATTAAAGCATCCAAAACAGATCCCTTTAGGCAAGGAATCAAAATCCGCCTGGCCAACATTGGAGGAAAATTATGTCCCGTTAATGCAATTAGACAATACCTACTGTTTCGGGGTGGCACACATGGTCCTTTGTTCATCCTCTCCAGTGGCGATTTTGTGACAAGGAAATATGTTTCAGCCTTTTTAAGTATTAGCCTTAAAAACAATTTAGACCTGAATACACATAGTTTTCGGATCGGTGGTGCCTCTGCAGCGGCCTCTTGTGGTTTATCAGAATCCGTCATTAAAATTCTTGGTAGGTGGTCTAGTGACTGTTATCGGCGATACGTGCATGTCTCGAACAACGCTTTGCTAGAATGGAGCAGTAGTATGGCATGCCTTAGTGGCGTTACTAAATTATGGGACACACAATTCCTGTAACATTGGGATATATATTTGTTTTTGTGTGGCATTTCCCTGATGCTGTTGTAGTTATATTTAGACGTTATGGGTGTCATTGTTATGATAATGTACCTGTAAGGAAGTTGTACATATATTTAGGACAGGGTTCTATTTGTGCCCTGGTTGATGTTTGTGAAAACTGTTATCTTCACTCCCATATACGAATTTTTATTTTTTATTTCACTATAAATAATGTTCTTTAGAACATTGTAAACATAAGCAATGTCATGTGGTAGGACTTAAGAATTTGGGGATGCTGGGCTGCCTTCGTCAGCCTTCGTTTTGTGGTGTGTGCGTACTCATGAGATAAGGGCAATTTTACACGAATAGTTTTAAAAAAAGAGAGAAATGAAACAATGAGAAGTTGTAAAAAAGAGAGATAAAGGAAAATACAAAAGTTGCAAAAAAGAGAGATAAAGGAAACAACAAAAGTTGTAATAAAATAGAGAGAAAGGAAACAAAAGAGAGAGAAAAGAAAACAACGAAGGACTGTTGTAAAAAAGAGAGAGAAAAGAAAACAACGAAGGACTGTTGTAAAAAAGAGAGAGAAAAGAAACAACGAAGGACTGTTGTAAAAAAGAGAGAGAAAAGAAAACAACGAAGGACAGTTGTAAAAAATTGTGAGAAGGGAACAACGAAGGACAGTTGTTGAAAACAAATACGCTTTATGAGATTAGGATAGGTGTCACGGAGAGTGTTATTAAACACGCGCAGGAGAGTTTTGTGTCATTTTGCTTGCCCAGCATCCTCACCCCTTTTCGCCAAATATCGCTTTATATTAACATCACAAAGTCGTTAAATGAAATACATTTGTCTTTCTAACATTGTGTTTTTTCCGGAAACATTAGCAATTAATTTTGTATTAGTAAAGTATCTGTCATTTTGCTTTTAAAAAGTTTTAATCATACTAATATCTAATGATATTACAACATGTCTAAATATTATAAGAACTATTATATACATATGAAACACATGGGAAGATAGCCTTTTTATGTTTTTAATGGCATAAAAGTATTAACATTAAAAATTAGAAAAATTAACTCAACAAAGAATTTAAAATACTATATGTAAGTTAAATTATGACTAAAATTTGTTTTTACTAAATGTTGGCTCATATGTAACATTTAAAATATTTTCTGATTTCTATTTCTTAAAAAAACGTATTTGCAAAAAGGCTGGTTGCATTATTAGTGATGTGAAGAACTTCTGTTGGATGTAATACGGAATCATTAAATAAATACCATGCTCAGTTAAGCTTGCTATAAGGTGACATTCTCCAAGTGGCTTATTGTAGAAACAATCTTTTGTATTTTTTGTAACAAGATCTGCTCAATACATCGTACATGTACCACTCTGCACTATCATTACTTTTAATGTTAGTATGGGGTAAAAGCCGCCATTTTGTGTTGTTAGAAAATATATATCTAATAAGCCTATACAACGCTTTGGGCGAAAATTTGGCTCTCTCGTGGCAACGTGAAGTTAGCAACATCAGCAATGCTGCAAGAAATTTCTATATTTTATTTCCAATACTGCCACAAATGTAAACTTCCTGTGACTGTTATTAACTATGTTAAAATTTTATCTTTAGGACTATATTAAAATTTATATAGTAAAATGGCTTTATCGAAAGTTGATATTGCTGCGATATTGGAATGCAAGATTTGTTTAGACACCTTTTATAAACCGAAGCATCTTAATTGTGGTCATGCATACTGTAAAGATTGTCTAGATGGCGTTTTGGTGTTTCAAGATAATGGAAGTGCTGAACTGCCCTGTCCATTAAGATGTTCTAAAAAGACAATAGTTGATCAACATGAAACAACATCTTCTTTGGCAAATGTATATACCTTAACTGACCTTTTGGATAAAATGTAAGTGTTTGAACATCTTTTTAACAAATGCATATGATAATATTTTAAAAATAGTTTCATTATTTGTAAGTTTTTAGTTTCTGTTGTAATTTTTAACATTGTAGTAAACGTTAAGAGATAATGTTGCAACAAATGTCATTTGCAGGATAGGTTCTTCTTCGGAAAAATTCAGAGTTACTTCCTCTGTTAAGTAGTAAATTTTTGTTGATTGAAGTAAATGGTTGGTTGTACGAGGCGTGTGTAAGATGTGTTATGGTGTATGGTAGTGAGTGAGGGTGATTTAATATATAGTCTAGATAAGGTTAGGAGAAGATCATAAATTTACTTTGCTTAACCCATGGGAAATAAATGTTAATCCGAGAATGATGACAATGTTCACATGTTTCTTGTGAAATTTTCCTTTACAAATTCAATATTTTTTTCCTGTTTATAAGCTAATCAAGTTGAATTAATTTATACTAACTCTTTCGTTCCTCAGATGTTTGAAAATGTTCCTCACATAGTCATAAAAGTTGCTTGTTAACTTTTAAGTCAGTTTTGCTAAACGTCTTGTCAGACTTTCCAATATTTTTAATTTTCTGAAAGAAATGAAGGCATTATTATCAATAATGTGACTTCATGCAATTTAAATATATCATAAGAGAATTTCAAATTCTTTTGATTGATATTTTTTAGAATTCCTTTCCCCAAAATTTATATAGGCGATTGGTTATTTATAACGTACGAAGAGCCATGTCTGGACAAAACAGAAGATAGGGTATGAGAATGGAAAATTACGATTGATATTATTTTGTCCATAGGTCAGTTAGTGGAAACGTTAAATATTTATGTCAGCAAAGTGAAGAATGCAAACAGATTATCAGCTACTCCTGTACGACATGCAGTGCAAAGATCTGTGACAAATGTCACAACATGCATTCTTGTGCAATCACATCTTTTACCAATATCAGTTTTAATGAAAAATTGCAGCAACTCCAACCATTATGTAAGCAACACAACTCACTTGCAAAATTTGTCTGTATTGATTGTGAAAATCTGTTTGTATGTGTGTATTGCACACACAGACAACACAAGAATCACAGAATAAAATCGATTGCTGATTTTGGTTTGGAGGCAAAACAATGGTTCCAGTCGTTTATCACTTCATTCGATGAAACAAAAGTTATATTGGAAAATTTAACAAGAAAATATGATGATGCTGTAAAAAATGTTCAGAAAGAAAGAGAAGTATTTGCTCTTAAAATAAAAGAAAGAAAGTTCAAACGAATAGAAGAGTATATCAAAATGTTAAATAAAGAAGAAGGAGATCTATTGAAAACATTCGATGAGAAATCAGAAGAATTTAAAGCAAAGTTGATTTCTGCTGGTTTTGTCGACAATGCGATAGTAAAAGAATTTACAGATTACGTACAAGGTTTTAATTTAAAATCTCATTTCGAATTGGTTGCTGAGAAATTGGAGATTGAACGACAACTTCGCAGATTATCATCTCTTCCAAAAACCATGCCAACATTTAATTCACATCTCCATCAAATGAAGAAAGAAGATCATTTCACAAATCCATTGGGTAAAATGGAAATTTCCCTTCATGACATCACTACTGTCGGTATAAATTCTAGTGAATGTTCTGTTTATAAAAACTTGATTCATGAATGTGAAAGTCAACCCGACCATTCGCAACTAGTAACTGATTTAATGAACTTAGTTGAAAGTTTGAAAGGTGAGTTTTCCATTTTTATAAACTGAATATTCATGAGAAAATAATTCAACTTTATTAATTGTTTACCTGTTTATTTAGAGTACGAGAAACCCACTGCAAATGCAATTCAAGCTTCTGCGAAAAAATTAAAAAGGTTAGTATGTATATATAAATTCGACAAAGCATTCTTTCATTATGAATTTTAACGCGGTTTTGGACCCAATGTCTAATTTATGTGGTTAGAAATGTTTCTAAACACTAACCAAAGTGTTTTTTTTCTTCTTCCAAAGATATGCAGCTGATACTTCTACTGACAGAATTATTTTTGTGAAGTTTGAAGATTACAACTGCTCAGTTAGTGGATGTAATAGCAGCAATGCTAGGATTTTAAGTTATGGGCTGAATGTTGTTTTGTGCATGAGAAAAACCTAGAAGGAGAGTTAGGTTGTTGGTGAAGTTCCCTGCTACAGAATATACAGTTTCTCTTGTTGTTTAAGAAACTTTGCGACATGAAAAGATGGATCCTTGCTGTAAGAAGGGTGAATAGAAATAAATTAGAATGAAAACTATGTATCAGTGGCCCATTTTAATGAATAACCTACTGTTACTCATCCAGACCCATAACTTAAATAGATTTTAAATACCCACCGAAAATTGCAAGCAGGGAACGTTTATTTGCGTCATTAATTAACATAAACACATAATGGTTCCTGGGCCAAAGCCCAGAGGTAAATAGAGAAAGTCTTGGCTGAGGACGATAAGGGCGATTTAATATAGTTTAGGTCGGGTTGGAAGAGGATTATACAAATATACTTCGCCCAACCAATGCGAGCATGAAAAACAAATGTTAAGCCGAAAATGACACAATGACAATGATGCTATAGTCATTTGTAAAATTTGTGTAAAGGAAACCCTTCATCCAAATATAAGCAACATTCATACATTTATAAATTTGTGTGCTTTTTCCATGAAATCACAGTAGCATGCTCCATAACTCGTTTATATTTTAATGCTGGTATGACTGGGTTTGCCAAGACCATATCATTATACCTTTTGGTGGAATTTCGACATACCAGCATTATGGTCTTTTAAATGCAAAGATTCTAGTGTGTACGTCAGGACATTTAAAGCTGTTCTAACTCTTTTTCTTAACCAAACTTTATTAAAACTTTGCCTATGAGTAAGAGTTCAATTTTATTAAATGTCATCAATAAGCGTCTTGTGACTTTGAAATATTAGCAACACTCAACATGGGTAAATGTGGTTTTTAAGAGAAGAAAATGCTCGTTGTCTTAAATACTTTTGAAGCTCTTCAATATTCAGATATCAATATCGAATTTATTTTGCAGCAATTAAGTCATCCTATCCTGAAATCAGTTTCGTTTATATTGTCTAAAATGGTTTTATATGATTGGAATGTGGTTAATGTTTTAATGTTTGTTTACAATTGAAATGTACCTGTGCACCTTAAAGGTTGATAAAAGCACAGCATTACAATATACATTTTTATCTAGCGATGTGAAGCCAAGAAGTTGCCAGCTTGCTAAGAAGTGTTATTCTTTTGAAGGTATGGAGTTATTTTTTAATGTTAGCATAAATAAATGCGAAAAGTTGTACTGTGTAGTGCATTTTTTCGGAACTCAAAAGTGTTTATTTAAAAGATTTCGGTGGCTTTCGCAAACCATAATCACATACAAATTTTTTTTGCTAAAAATCAGATTTCAATCTATATAGAAATTGCATATCAAACACAATAGAAAATTTCATGCTAAAATTATTCTAAAGTCTGTGAAGTTATGGGTTTTTTTAGAGAAGGTTTATCATGATTAAAGATCTTCTTCAAGGTTAACTTAATATCATTACTGTCACTGGATAAAACGGTAACATTACAAAACAATGAAGCATAATCAAATTCATATCTATGATCCCGAACAGGGGACAGATGGTGAAATGCGATATCCCAGGTGCTCGCGCATTTTGACCTTAAAGTGGGGAATAGTTTTGCCATAAAAGGGACGCTGCAGCAACGACACTAAACTGGTAAACAAGAAAGTACTTAGGAATACGGTCTTTAAACTGAAAAAAACTACAAAGTTTGCAAATATAATTAAGTACAAAATGAATGAGAACGATGAGGCAGCTTCTGTTTTGTTAGCAATGATAAAAAGATTGCTGATGTAAGAAAAAAATGGGATACTTACAGTAGAACCTAACTTTATAATTAGTACCAAGAATACAGGAATTTCCTGTAGTCTAATTGTAGCTCCTTGTTACACGACTTTATTGTCAAACAGCCTTCTACTAAGTTATATTTACAAAATTTAACTTACTCAGCAGGTAAACTTAAAACATATAGCTGTTACCTAACAAAAGTAATTGGACAAAAATGTACATAAGTGGAAAGACAACTATTAACACAAAGATACAACAAAGACACAATAACGAAAACACGAAACTGAAGGTCTTCAACCTATTTTACAAAGCCGCAAGTTTAAATATAATGTTTCGTTAAGCAAGGAATATCACAGTACTTAAAATTAATCACATTTTTTAATTCCCTCTAATTCTAATTTCGTGTTTTGCTTCCCCGCCCTAAATTAGGAGTAACCCTATTTAAAATTTAAAAAAAACTTTTTACATAATTTGTGAACATTTTCTAAGCTTTGTCCCTTCTTCTACTTCGTTTTCTTCTTTTAGGCTCTGTTTTTTTACGCTCACTACCAACGTTATTTAAAATGATACAAGGCTGTTTTTCGTGTTTTCTTTACTATTGTTATATCTTCATAGATACTGAATTAAAATTTAGGGAAAAAATCAACAAAAAAGTGGTTTAAAAAAAAAACTAATCAGCAAAACGTTTTGTCTTTTTTGCCGACTCTTTTTTTAATTTTAAAGTCATGGCCATTATAAACAGCATATCTGTATGTGTAAAAGTTAGTTGTTGAAAACCAGAGTAAAAGGGATAAGTTATTACTTTACTGTTTACATGGTTTACTGTACCACAGTAGATTGTAGCAACAACAAAAACTGACGGAGAATTTGATCTAACTGTTAGGATTTTGAGATTTTCGGCAACGTAAGGTTTATCGTTAGAGTGATTTAGATATCATATTTCAATGATTATTATGTTTAAATCAATGGAAACAATGTTGCTTTTAATCAGAAAAGAACTACAGGTATATTGCCATAACCATAGAGAGCTCTTGGACAACATCATTTTAAGAAAAATAACTTTGCCACAACTTTGGTTTAATTAAAAAGACAAGGACAAAACCCTGTGATATAACTAAAAAATTCATTCAGAATACATCTTTTATTTCGTGAAATAAATTTTTGTGGTAGTTGCAAAATTATTTGTGAGCGATGATGAATCAAATAGTTAGTACAAATACACCATGTCACTTGCACGTCTAGGTGGACTGCTTAGCACAGTTATATATGCCTGTGAAACATTCAGAGAAACACAGAGTGCCCTTATAAAAAAAAACAGTCTGAAAGCTTTTAAAAAAGTTCCCGTATTCTGAAAGTTTATTGTGGATACAAAAAAGTTTTCAAAATGACTGTAGTCATATTAAAAGCCATTTTGTTTACAAAATCAGGCTTTGAGATTGATTTAATAAACGCATAGAGAACTGATCACCAATGTGCAGTGCTGACATCGCATCACCCTGGGCCTGCTGACGTGTTAACAAATATCTAATGCATGTGAACCAAACACTGGCGTATACGCGAAGAATGGTATTGTCTCAAAATATTAAGAAAATAAAAAATACATTTTTTTTTAATTGTCTGTTTTAAAATTAATTCACCTATTTTGTGCGTGTTTTAAGAATCAGCAAGTTCTTTAATATTTTGTTACCTACAATTTTCTCCTTGTTATCATATTTTTTCTCCATTAATATATTATTACATAATTTGTGTTTAGAACTTTTGGAAATCATTCAAAATGGTGATGACAAGAAATTTCAAACGATTCTTATTGATTATCCAAACATCGTTAAAATGAGAGATGTTAATGAACATTCGCTGTTGATACAAGCTGTACTTTGCAACAAAGCATCAATAGTAAAAATTTTAATTGATGCTGGTAGTGATGTGTATGCTGTGGATGAAGGTAAATGGAGTGCATATCACTTCAGTGCATGTAATGGTCATCATGATGCTTTAAAAGTTTTGATGAATCATGATGTCGCAAATATTAACAACGGAGACGAAGACAAAAACACGCCATTACATATTGCATCTGTAAGCGGTCATATTGAATGTGTTAAATTGTTATTGTCAGTACCACATATTGATGTCAATATACAAAACAATCGTGGTAAAACTGCTTATGATTATGCTTCTAATGACACTATGAAAAGTTTAATAAATGAACATCAACAAACATAAAATATTATTTCTTATGTTTGAAACTGTTGGCGAAGAAATGTTGCAGATTTGCGAATATGCTTTTATAAAGTTTTGAACGCACTAATTACTCATGACATGTATTATTACTATGAAACACCATAATATTATATAACACTCCCGCAGAACATTGTACGTTAACGCTTTTGTTTATATTCGAAAATGACGTAAACTTGCCCCTGTATTATTTTTTGACAACGATTTCAGATTTGACACATATTTGTAACATATTTCTTTATAATATTTTTAAATCACAAGTTTGGAGTAGTGTGATAAGTTGTTTTACCCTTTCGCCGCGGCAGTGGTTGTCGGTGGGCCATTTTCAACACACTGGATTCGAATCATTGTAATTGCTCATTTCACTGGATTAAAAATTATCTACTTTTTTCTCGCGGAAGCAATGTTATTGTGAGTTATTATTTTAGGAATTTTTTAAGCAAGTATAAACTGAAGTAAAACGAGTTTTTAATGACTTCTTTTAATTTTCTTCATTCGGTTTATTTGGAAAAGAACAAACGAACAAACAAAACCAATTTTTATTATAATGTGTATGTAGCTATCATGTATTAAAGAATCGTAGCTAAAGGTAGATATCCACATGACTGTATTTTTCGCTCGAGCGAAAGTTTAGGAGCATTTTTCTTTTTCTTTTGAACTTAGTGGAAATCAATTTCCCGCTTGAGAGAAAAGATTGAGATCAAAATAAAATGGCTGCCGTAAACAGAACAAACCTTTTTGCTACGAAATTTAGAAATAATAGAATTAATAATATAATTTGTGTCTGATACTTTATTGTGTTTGTGAAAGACTTATAAAATTCACTTGTAAAAAACGTAAATATAATAATAATTCTGTACTTTTTCAACATGGTATTCTGTTCACAGCACTTAATAACCGGGTTCGTTAAAAACGGCGACAGAAAAAAAGCTTCCAATATGGGTGATAAGGGAGGGATCGTATTAGATGGTACTTCGATTATATCAAAAAGAACTGGAGTTTTATTTTGTAAAGTCTTCGTCGATCTGATACCGAATATCCTTTGCACTCTAAGACATCTTGTAAAGACAAACCGCTACCCTTACCTTTTGAAGGAGAAGCTGGGCCTGAAAGACATTACTGTCAATGTCGGCCAATCCAATAAAATTTTTAACCCAGTTAGCCACAGTCGACTTTTCCTGTTAACGTTTCATTGGTAGATAAAAATAATAATATTTGTTACTATTCTTACGTTATACACTAGACACTTTTAAATAAACATCCAGTGTATGAACGACACACATTAACTGAAAACATAGAGTCGCCGTTTGTGGTCATGTGTTAGACATCAAGGATAGGTAGTTCTGAATATCTCCATGCCGCTTTTAACTCTAAAAGCGGCATGGAGATAAAAGTTGCAAGTTAGTTGGTAAAATAGATAATAAAGCATTGGATGAAAATCTATTCATGTAGTTCAGAACGGTCTGCACATCCCATATAAATGTGTGTTTGGGTTGCAGTGGTAGTTAACACGTTAGTTAACAAAGAACAAACTTTCAGATGTTGTCCTATCTTTTTCCGTGAATATGTTTATGGTAAGCTGATATAACAAACCAATAGCCATTATTGGGTAATATTCTGCACCTGGTTGAAAAAGCATGTCTAAGTAATTCATAATATGCTTTATATCACATTGAATGAGATCAATCCAGTGTTCATCGCACCAGCTAACCTACTTTTCCCAGGTCGATTTGTAACAAGAATGTTATTTGTGACAAGCTGCAAGCTTTCTTACATAGGCCAACTTTCTACAGTTCTCTTTCTAAACTGTACATACCGCTAACCCTAATTGGTTGTTTTGCATTAAAGGATGTATTCCCGTCTGGATATTTCAGCAGATTGGAATCGGTGGTAGCAGAAAGGGATTTGCTACTGAACACTCCAGTAGACTCGCATTCCATGTTTGACTTTGCCAAACTGGTGTCACAATTAACATTGTCACTTTCTCTTTTTGCATTTTTGTAAGAACTAACCCTATGATGATTGCAGAAAGAAAGAAAACGTAAGGGAACATGTTCTTCCAACTGAACTGTATTGCATCGGTTTCCTATCAAGGGGGATCAGTTCCACATTTCGGTAATCATTTTGGTTGGCGTTCTATCAGGTCGTCGGGCGTAGCAGCGCCGAAAACAGTCCCCGGGTCATAGAAACAACGGCCAAAACCAACGTCGACCTCGCATAGCACCGCCGAACAACGACCGCCGCGCCATCAAAACGTCTTCCAAAACGACCGACGACCTGATAAATTGCCGGAATGTGGCACTGATCCCCCTGATAGTTTCCTTGCTGCCCTGGAGCCGGTTTTCATTAGCTTTTTAAACATCAATGGTGCTTAACCTAGGAATACATGCATAGAAACTCGTACAGATTCCCGTGTCACAAAAACCGCAGAAACTTTTGACACCTCTTAACTATTGGAATGCTAATATAGGCTTTCTTGAGATCCACAGAAGTCTGAGTACAAGTTGTACCGAACGTTTACATCCTCCCCCCGTTGACCATCCGTCAACCTTAACCAGACTTCTCTCTTAATCGTCTTAATAATTGTCCTTCGCGTGGCGTCTGCCGGGTCGATCTTTCGTCGGTAACACATGCCTCTTTGCCGAGCTCAATTTTCTCGAAGTTACAATTTTCCACGTGGTTAGCGATTTCCAACCGTATCAGGTTCTGGACCGGTCTATGACATATCGAATTAAATGAATCATTAGGTTATTAACAATTAATTTAGCACCACGAATTTTATTGTCGTTGCCTGTTACTAACTCTTTAATTCTTCCCATGCCCCATATTTGTCTTGGTAATGGCGTATCATCACGTAACAAGACAACGTCACCAACCTGTAATGATTGTGGGGTAGAAATCTTCTTGTTGCGATAAATATTCTGCTGTTAAGATAAAAAGACGTAAAATGTTTCCAGTAATGCGACAACAATGTTCTTATATATTTCACTCGATTTCCACAATTGTCGATGTTCAAATCGTTAACCTTGTTTAATTTTTGATTACCGTGTACATCAAGAACTAAGATTTTCGGCGGAAAAACTTTCGGACGCAATTTTTTATTTCAGCGGAAAAATTTTCGGACAAGAATTATAAAGTCAAAAAATGTATAGGTAAGTCTTTTGAACGAATTTTAACCAAATTTCAAAAGTAATGATTACGGGAAATGACACAAAAAGAAGGCTAGAAAGATTTATAGTGCACTTATTAATTAATATCTAAAAAAGGGTCTTCAGGATCTAATTTTATAGATAGAGCCTCAGGCAAATGTGAAAATAATGAAAATAATAAGTTTAAAAACTGCAGTTTTTATTGATTTTTTGATTACCCTGTATATAATTTCTATGCACTGGTCCTTTTTTAAAAATATTAGAAAAACCAAAATTTTGGGACAAAATAAATCCGAAAGTTTTTCCGTCCGAAAATTTTCGTTTCTAATGTAGCATTAAATAAAATGGTGTAAGGGCTTCTTCAAGGTCATCGGATGACACGTAAGTCAACGGCCGACTATTGATGACACATTCCACTTGACACAGTAACGTTTCCAACTCTTCATAACTGAGTAACGATCTACCAATTGTTTTCCGCAATAAAAATTTCACTGATCGGACTAGCCGCTCGTAGAAGCCTCCCCACCAAGGAGAGGCTGGAAGAATGAACTGCTGCTTGATTTTTTATTTGTTAGATAACACTTTACTTCTTTTGATAAAAACGTTTTAGCATTGTCGTGAATAACTAAGCTAGGAATCCCCTTTCTCGCGATAAATCTTGTCGTAGCTCGAATAAATGCCTGCGACTTCATATTTGGTACCAACTCAAGATGTTCGGCTCGAGTAGAAGCACATGTGTACAGAGAGTAGACCTTTAAGACAGTGTCCATTTTAAAATGCCGGACATATAAAGGTCCAGCGTAATTTAAACTTATATTAACAATATTTATTGAACTCAATATTTATGAACAAAATTTAAACTGGCATCAAAATAGGATATTTGACGTTATAATTTAACGTGAAATTCTCAAATCGTCCTTATATGTGATGAGACCATCTCACCTTTGAATAACTTTAATGACGTCTTTAGCTTTTCAAAATCTCCGCATGACCGTAGCATCGATTGTTCAGACTTAATCCAAAGTTTTAAACTGCTTTCGTATTCATGGACGGTTAAGTAATCGTCCTCTATCTCCTCCACAACTTCATTTTCAACATTATTAGCACTCTCCATAGCAACAAAACAAACTATTTCATATTCATCAACAGAGGGATCAAATTATTCCAATTCACAACAATGATCTACTACACCTCCACCTTCGCAAGTCACGCCCATAGCCACTCAGTCACACCACTTATCAACCTTTCTCGATTCCACGACTACGTCAGCCATGTTTAACTTCCTCTCAACATAAAAATCTATTAATCTCTCAAAGTCGTCAAAATTATAAACTCTCGTAGCAATATCGGCAAGATTATTCGAACCAGCAATATGTCTCCAATTTTCACAAGCCACCACCTTTCGAACCTTTACAACCCTATTCTCCACCCATGGTTTCCATCTTCTTGTTTTACCCTTAATCCAGCACAAAGCAACCTCTGAGTCAGTTCAACAGGAATATAAGTTTATTTAAATGCGCTCACAAATAGCGGATCTTACTTGCTGCACGAGTTCGCTGAGCAAAACACAACCTAAAAATTCAAGGCGCGCAATCGTAATTTATTTAAGGTGCTACCTTAATTTTAGAGTCCAGAAAGTGAACCCTAATTTCGACTGTTGTTTTGATTTGTAAATAAAGAACAGCGCAGTAAACTTGTAGCGAACTATCGGAAAAACCATGCAATGTCACGCAATCAATTTTATCACTTATCTCAACGAAAGAAAACCTCGGATCTTCAAATCTAAAAGAAAAGTTGTCCAAGCAAGCATTACGTTGGGCGAAGCTGAATGAAATATAGTCTTAACACGTGCAGTGATCGGCGCTATAAAACCTAAATGATCTAAAAAAGTAGCAACAACCTTGAGAATATTCCTCATGGTTGACTCTAAAGACGCAGTTAGCTTTAAAACATCGCCGAAATTAAAAATAAACTCACCAGAGTTGACACACCATACCCAGTACCTTCTTTACTAAATTCTCTCCAGTCTCTTTACTCATCGAAATCTCTTTTTCATTAAAGTAAAGTTACAGAATTTTATTATTAGAGACCCACATTCTCAAACAAACTCCCCCCCCTTCAGCTGCCATAATAGAAACACTCTTTTCATGCCTTCTTCGTCGGATTGACAACCAGAAGTTGTATCATCTACGTACAGGTCATTTAAAAATTTAAGCACAAATTCCTTCTCAAATTCAATAAACTTACACATATGGTGTCTTATCGTCCCATTTAACACAAGCGGACTGCTAGTTAATCCAAATACAAGGGGTAAAAATCAACAAACGATAACGTTGTAATTCAAACTCAAATAATCCTCAAACCACAGAAATCTCGAAAAATCTCTATGTTTCCTAGCAACTTCAATATTTAAAAAGGCTTGTTTAGGTCCGTCAAAATTGCTATCGGATTCAATCAAAATCTTAACAATATGTCAAATTTTTTACATAGAAGATTGGGGCCAGGATAAAGACAATCATTTAACGAGGGTCCATTCGTAGAACACGAAGCGTCAAAAACAGCCTTAATTTCTGTAGTTTCTTTATCCTGTCGAACAACAGGCCTGTGTGGCAAGTGATGAACTGAACCAGCGTAAACATTAACCTCCTCTTTGGGTACACGTTCAATGATGCCGTTTGCCTCATACTCCTTAAATATCCCATCATAATCTTTAAGCAATTTCTCTCTCTCTAAACGACATCTTAAGTGTTTCGGTCGTGCCACACAAACTTCTTGATTATTAGGCAAAAATTCATGATCCGGACATTCTAGTAAACTAAACTCATCATTTTTCCCTTTTTGATATTTTTTATATGGAAGAGAAAAAAAAGAGAGTTTAATAACCTACCTTGACAGTTAACATTCAAACTGACAACTGATTTCAAAATCAAAAATATTAGCCACGCAAATTTTAAGGTATTGTTTTTAAATATTCGCATAATTATTTTGGAAGTCACTTTAAAATATGGCGGATTAAAAACAAACATTAATTAGCTTAAAGTTAGCTCCGAGACTTAAAAGACCAAAAATTCTATCTTTAGTCAAATAAAATCGCGAGAGATGGCTTAAATATTTAGAAAGAACAATGTAGTTACCGCATAATAATTTTTAATAAGTTTGAACATTTAAAAATATCCCACCAAACTCACATTTATTGAAACACATCAGTCAACGCGCATCACAACAGTTGCTTTAAAACATCTTTTAAGCAATGACATTTAGATAGAACGTTGTTTACAGTCAGGGTCGGATCCAGCATTTTTATCTACGTAGGCTCAATAAAAATTTGCATAATTTCTGGATGATCAACGGTCCGAAGGGGCGTTGCATTGCGCCCTATGGGCGCAATATTAGGCAACTGGGGGTTTGGGGCGTTGTAAGCCCCCCAACGGTAAGCGAACGCTTTTAGCGACGCCTCAGAGTCTCAAATGGCCTAAAATTCATGGAAATATGACAACAACACTCTCCTGTGTTCTTTAGATGCAAAGTCCACAAAATCGAAGAAATATAGAAAAATGGTTCAAACCTGTGACAGTCTTCTAAACAACCGAAAAGAACGAACTTTCTTTCTTTTTCATTAAACAACATCTTAAGCTAAACTTTTTTTCTTTCTTTCTTCGTTCTATCTATATTTTTTGAGATAAAACAGATTATAATCAATAGCGACTCCTGCCGGGAATTGAACCCAGGTATCAAGAGTTTCGGTTATAAAGAAATAGACACTTACCATTCCACGTTGTTGTTGTTGTCGTTGTTGCCACTAATTTATCTTATATATTAATTCCCTTGCGTGAGTAAAACTGTGAGTCCACGACACGCAAAGTATGGGTCACTTTCTTATGACGTGGCGTTACGCTAAAATTTACCAAGTTAAAAAAAACGCAAAACAGGGGGTTACTATTTAAACATTTAATTCTCTTTTCTTATTACTATAAAAAAAAAAAAACTCTCTTTCTTTATTTTATTAAAGCTAATTTTATTTTTATTTTTAAATGGTTTTATTTGTTTTTTTGTTTTAAAAGCCCCGTTGGTCGCTATAGATAGAATAATTTAATTTTACCCCCGGTTAACCATGTGCGCGCCGTATCTCACGGAAACAAAGTTTATCAACTGAAAAATGAAAACCGAAGCGAAGAAGGTTGTCTCTTTTTCAAAGTAATCCTGAAAAAAGTTATTTCAAACAATGTTTATTCATCATGAGGTTAGATTAAAGCTTATTTGTTTCTTCTATTTTTGTGTTCTGGGACCGAGGTTGCTTTCCTTATAAAAAAAACTATCGAATTCGAATGATAATTCGAATCTAAAATGTAAAAAACAAAACTGTTGTTGTAGAACGACTGTTGTTGTCGAGCGGGAATAAAAAGTTTAAGTTGTTGTCAGAAATATTTGTTATAAAGAAAAAAAACGTACGATGATAAAACGTCAAAAAGAGAACTGGATTGGAAATGTATCAGACAATTGTAGCTAGCTATACATTTTCAAATTGTTTCCTTTGGGATGAAGCGAAATTTAGTAATCGAAGTAAAAAACTGATTGGACTTTTATCCAGAGAACGCTAGCTACTACTGAAAAAGCGAAAGAAAAACAGGTGTGTTGTTTAGATTATCTGGTAGAGAATTGAATTTAGGTGAATAACGTTTTTAAGCCGTTTACACGCTTCCAGCTAAACTTTCTCTTAAATATGAAGTTAAATATGTTTTGTCTTCAGCCTGAACATATTTAACATGTTTTTGTAAAAATATACTCAGGGTCAGTTAAAGATATCTTAAGAATATGTCCAACCTCGATTGTTTGTTCTAAATAAATATAAAAAGAATTTGCCAATAGCTATAGCAACTTATAGCAAGCTTTATTTTATTAAGGCATTATATATTTTCAGAACATAGACATGCTAAGAATATAATTAAGAATAACGAGGATAGTATTTGTCAAGAAAGTTAAGAACATTTTTTGTAAGAATATATATACTTTAAACAATGGGTCAGAAGTTCAGAATATTCTAAGAATATGTCTAACCTTGATTGTTTGTTCTAAATATAAAAAAATTGCCAATAGCTATAGCAATATATAGCAAGCTTTATTTTATTGAGGCATTATATATTTTTAGGCCACGAGGATAGTATTTGTCAAGAAAGTTAAGAACTTTTTTTTGTAAGAATATACTCTAAACAATGGGTCAGAATATCCTAAGAATATGTCTAAGCTTGATTGTTTGTTTTAATATAAAAATTTGTATGTTGCACAAATTTAATTAGAAGTTTACTTTTTTATTGCGTATATAGCTCACAAACTGAATCTTTTTCTCTCCAAAGCAATGGGCAAGTACACCAGGGAAAGTTAAGAACATGAAGGCTGAAACGAAAAAAAAAACACTATTCTTATAAAATACAGCGTGTATATAGTAGAGAAGAATTTATATAAAATGTAAAAAGTAATTTTTCCGTTGTTACTGTTTTTAACGCTACGAAGTTGATCTCGTTATAATAAACCTTAATGTAAACAAAGTTAAATCAATGTTTACATCTGTTACGTTACCGTTTGAAATATATTCGATTCTTAAATTCGAAAACACTGCATTGTTATCATGCACGGTACGCATTGGGATGGTTGCTGTATGCAATAGACTAAATAGCTAATTTGGTATGATGCAGTAGAAACTGTACGTTGTGGAAATTTTGCAATAACCTTTTTTGTGTGACTTAACGATTTTTTCTAATGTCTTGTATACCATTTTCCCTGGTGTACTTCTGGCATGGCAAAGCAAAGTATATAGTTTTAGCAGATTTAGCTTTTTACATAACCGTTGTTAGACACCTTCGATTATGTTAGACCTTTTGCATTTTTATTATATTTTATTTTTATTTTGTTGTTGGACCTGCTTATATTTTTAAACGTTCTGTATAATGCAGATTGTGAGCAACCTCAATCCCAGGGCTTTTTTCTCTTTTATTTTTTATTTTTTTATTGCTGCACATGCTAATTTTTTTGGACGTTTTGTTTCAGCGGTTATAGATATAGAATAATGCAAATTGTGACTTTTAAAAATTCAAATTACTGTGTTCTATGTTTTTATTTGGCACCCATCATATGGACTCGATGAGAGATTCAGTGGATTCTTCCACGGGACTTCGGCTAGTTTATTTTATTTTTCAATTGTGAATTTTTAACTAAATGAGAAGAAAAAAGTAATGTTTACTGAGTATTTATTTAAGATTTACAATCAAACGCAAATTGATTTGCCAAAACTGAGTAAACCTGTCTCTTTATAAAAATAATACATTAAAAACTAACAATAAATATTGATGCTCAAATAACTTATTAAAACGAGAACATTTGCCAGTTAAACTGAATAGAATATGAACTGTCTTGTATTTCTATAGAAAACATTTGTGAAAAATAAAACTATTAAAAAGGTGTTAATTGAACTATTAAACTCAGTCGCTGAATATATTTGCAAATGTCATTCTACGTTTGTTAGCTGCTGCAAACTGATCTACAACTTGATCTAGATTGACATCGTCATCACGGTTAAACATAATAACACACAGACTGTTTAACCTCTCCCCTGTCATGGTATTTCGCATCCATGTCTTAACACGTCGCAAGCCAGAGATGCTCCTTTCACACGAACATGTGGTAACAGGTATAGTGGCAAGAATTCTTATAATTCTAAAAGGACACCGGTATGCATGCATTTCACAGACCCACAGACGACAAACTAACGTTTTTAAGCACTAACACAGCCTTTCTAATTCACATCAGCACTCGGCAATTAAATTAAAAAATTCTGGATTCATGTCGGCAAATTTTTGCCGACATGAAGCAGGAAAATACATGTCATGTCGGCAATTTTTTGTTAACGTGAAATGCATTAAATTAGAAAAGCTGTAAAACATGATTCTAAAAACCAAAACTTATATATACCTAACTGGCTTAAGAGCTGCATTGACATTTTCCTTGAAATTTTCAACAGTATTGACAAATATTGTTTGTGCCAGTTCATCAGTCTTCAAAATACATGGTAACGATGGTGAAAATATTGATTTACTTTTCCAGTGTCTTTCTAATCGACATTAAATGCTCTCTTTTTGCAGTAATATGTCTTTAAAATTCATGTTTCTTCTAGCTGACTACTAAATAAATATAACAGGAGCTATTCTTGAACAAACTAGCTGCCAAAACAATTGTTGCTAGACTGGATTTACAATATGTAGCTAGCTAACTATATATTTCATAAGTCAATGCATTAGAACGATTGCTAACAAGCTTTTCTCTTTACCTAGCTAAACAATCTTAATATATCTATGTAGGCTACCTAGGTAACTATCTAACCTTAACCCTGATCAGAAACTTAATAATCACCAGTCAGCAGTTAGCAGCTATAGCTAGCTAGCTAGCTAATAGCTTGCCTTTTCTTTCTTTTTCCCTATCTACTACTGCTGGACAGCATAATAGCTATAGCTAACTAGCTAGCTAGCTATATACATGCTCATCTCAGTGATACCTATAGTTTATGAGAAGCAACTCTAAAAAATATTTATTTACGAAAAATAGGTTTCTATTCGATAAAACAAACCTGAACATTTACAGAAATTTATTTATGAAAAATAGTTTTCTGTTTGTCGTGACAACATATTTAACCAACATACAATGCCTTGCATAACTAGCTATATGCTCAAGTCTTGACTGTTCACTCTTATGGGAGGTCCAAAATAGCTAGCTAGCTATCTTTATTTAAAATGACAGAATACTTTGAAAAATCTTTTTGTACATATATATAAATGTATATAGCTACTTGTACTTTGTTACTTAATTTTTTAATAACAAATGTGCCCCTGGCTGGAGTGCTGGGATGGTACTAGGTAGCTCAAATCACCAAATTAATTTTATCCAGATGTAACCATCCCTCATTATCAGACATCAGAAAGGGGTTTCTGTTCTCTAATTCTCATTGTAGGGTGCCTCAAATTCTTGTAAATCCAATGAAAAAAGATTGTTCAAAACTTCTTCTTCCCTTGCACTAGTTATGGCATTACTTTGCATTGTTTTCAGTTCTAAGCCATGATTCCTTAACTTCCAACCCCGAATTTCAGTTGTGTCTCGTTTTCAGCGCTAGCCAATACAATGAACAACGTCGAGGAGCCCTGGGTAATTTTGAAAACATGTAGTTCTGCCTTATGATTTTCAGATTTTTGCTGATATCAGCATATTTTAGCCCTCGAGTCCCACCCTCCGTATATATAGGAAAAAATTGTCTTTAAAAGCTTTAGAGGACAGAAAAGATAAAAAAAAGATTTTTTAAACAAGAACATGCTTTATATTAAAACAAAACAAAAGGAAGTCATGTAAAATTCAGTCTAGTTTTCTTTGTCGTCAATGATAATGTCGAATGCGTCTCTGTTAATTAGATATTCGAGTACTCCACTCCATGCTCAATTAAAAGCATCAATAAAAGCAGTTATAGATATTGGATGTGTAATGAGTCCAAATTTTAAACAAATTGACATTTTCAGCCGCTATTTCAGGTCATTTATTATCAAAGGGAATGGTAAATCTTCTGATCTTTTCTCAAAAGGATATTTTATCACATGCAATTTTATGCAATTTTTCTGTAAGAGTTTTTTTCTAACTGGCAAAGTAAAAACAATAGGATCTATTCCTTATGATCTTATCATCAATTGTATTAATGACTGTTTTTACTATAATTTGATAGTTTTAAGTGATTTTTAATTTTGAAAGAATTTAGAGATTTCACTGGATGTATTACAAGTAAATCTAATTTCATTGACAAGATAAAGCCACACGACCACATAGGTTTTAAGATATTTGCCTTGAGTATGTCATTAACATATATACAATTTTTCTAGGACGAGGTTACTGAACTTTTACAAATACAGAAAACTTTTTAAAATGTGAATCATTATACAAAAAAGTGAATTGAGAATGTCCAATCATATGTATCTTTTAAAACGCATATGCAGCTTGCAAAATTGTCACCTTAAGGACAAGATTGTTATAAATATGTGTTACTACAAGTATTTTGAAAAACTGTCTATGGTCATCTGAAGATTATTATGTCTGTCTGTCACGCAAAATGGCGGCTTTATCTTGCCCCGAAGTCATTTTTTTTATATTCAGTAGTTAAAAAAATGTTATGGTTAGCATTTTAAAAAAAATAAAAACGTGATCAAAAACGAAAAACAAAATTTTGAAATCGTAAAATTTCTTACTACGCGATTTTAATTATGAACCTCCGTGCGCCTTGTGACACGTTCCGTTGTTGCAACAAAGTTCTTGCGATGACAGCGTGCTTGGTGGACGATCTAATGTAATAGTGACCATTTTGACAGTTTGTAGACCGTTTTTTAACCTTTTTATTGTGCTTTTTATATGTTTTGCACGTTAAGATAAAAACATTGTCACGTTTTCTAGCCATATATAATCTTAAACAAACGAATTTTAAGATTTTGCCTACAAACGTAGATTTTGAGGGAGCATGCTTAAGTCCAGTAGCTAGCTAGCTTGGCTATTGCAATTTGTATGAAGTTTTTGTTCAGTTTGGCATAAGAGCTTATTATCCTAGCCAATATTATTTATTTTTATGTTTGTGTGTTGTGGCTATCTAGCTAGCTGTTTATTTATATCCGGTCAAAAAGTGAAATAGTCAAATGCAGTTTGTCTACACCAAGACTGCTAAATGCAGTAAGGTACACCTTTTTTAACTGTCATGTGGCTTAACCCGACTAGTCATGTTAAATTGATGCTTGTCACTCTAAGGGCGCATGGAAGGTGGAAACCAAAAAAAAGGTTTATGCCTGCATGACGGTGGCGGTGGCCAAAAGTGAAATGTAAAACGTTGATAAATGTTAACAGTCTTTGTATTTTTAAAAAGTTGTATTTATTTTAATTTGTTAAAATTGCTTAACGGGGGCGTTCAATAGGGGCGGTATATCAGTAATCCTTAGTTTATTTGTCTTTCGTGATTAATAGCACTCAACTCAACAAACGGAAAGGCTTGTTTACACGTACATGTTTCAACTTTGATTTGAAGCAATAAAAGGTTGCCACTCCGACGTTTTAATAATACTACTACCTAATTTAGTTCTATTCATACGAATATTTGAGAAAGCCACATCTGTTTTTTACAGAAAAGTTTAGTACAGCAAATAATTGTAAATAAACTTTTAAATTTTCTTCTAATTCTCTTCATGCGACTTTAGCATGCTCACGCTTCTTCTCGAACTTTGAAATTCATAATGGCTGCCTAATTGACGTCGCAGTGTCTAAAGAATTATAGGATTTCTCCTGCGCTGATATTCTACTGACTGAATTGTGTTTAGACTCCGCTTGATATGTTTTAAAGTATTAAATACTATACTTACGGTAGATAGATGATCAGACTTTAAATCTTTCCTTAAGCACCAAAGCATTACCCTCAAGCGTCCTTACTGGCCAGTATATATAATTGATAATGGCAGGAAATTAACGAATCACTTTACTAACAACTCAGAAAATTAAGGCGCAGAAAATTAACGCGGTTTGTCGAAAATATGCATTTTTGGAGCTGAAATCAATCACTTCACCACTCCTGCCTTCTCAAAAGTCACAGAATTTCAGGGTATAACAGTGAGTCTAAAAATAGATACTTAAAAAAGAAACAGCCGCGGCTGCTAATAGGGTCAGTTACACTACAACACGCGAAATAGTACTAACGGCACTAGAATCCATTGGTCTGGAAGAAAAAAGAATTTTGATCTAGCGGAGCAACTGCTGCAGCAAATGCCGACTATGAAAAAAAAAAAGAATGGAAGATGGCGATCAGAGCAATGAAAAGACGTCACGTGAAAGGCGATTCCGAGCATCTGCTGTCTGTTGTTACAAGCCGTACGACGCCGGTTTACAGCTAGTCTACTTTAATAACTAGTGAAGAATACTTTGGGACAAGTATAGAAATTTAGAAAGATAAAAAGGCAATTTCTGGCGAGATTTTCCCTGTATTCTACTTGATAATCTAGTTCATGTAAAATTGTACATATGTACGTGAATTAATTGACAATTTCTTCAAAAAACGCACGTGTCCCTGTCTTATTGTTGCTGCTAGATTTTAGTTTAAACATGATACATATCCTTTTCAGTTAAATGTTTCAGTCAAACTGTAAGTAGTAACCCAACGAAGAAGCATTTCTTTCTTGAAGCACATAATTAGATTGTGTATATACAAATCACAATTTAAATGAGAAAGTAAAATGCGATTTCACTGACTGTGGAAACGTGTATTTAGTTTTCATCAATTACTTTAATCTTAAGCTCGGTTTATAAACTGTCAACACTCACTTTAAAATGAATGTTCAAAATGAAATTGCACTTTATGGAGTTGTAATGGACAATTTATTTATTTATTCATATTTTATATTTCATCCACATTTGAAGACGTTTAGTGCAACTTTTCTTGTCCTTCCATCTAGAAATACATAAATAATAGGATCAATGGTCATACCAAGGGACCACAAAATACTAACAATCCATTTATCTCTTCCAGCATATCCTACAACCAACAACAACATATCCGGCACAACATAAAATAAAACGTACGAGGAAATAATTAAAGCCGGTATGACATGTTGTTTTCTGATCATTTTTTTGTTTCGTTTTGGATGAGATAATTTCTTGTCGTGACGGTTTAATGCCATTCCTATACCGATATATGAAAATATAGCTGTTGAAAAAACCACACTGTCGAAGGTTATTAATATGTAATTAATACCCACATTCATTCCCGCACGACCTACATAGTATAGCGGTACTGCAGCTATCAAACCAACCGAATAACATCCATACATTGCTCTACGAATGATTGTATTCGTTATGTAATAATTATACTTTAAATGAGGCAACACGCATACTAATCTATCCAGTGAAGTCAATGACAGTATTAAATATAATGTAATGTGAACTCCTCCAGAAGTACATAGGACTAGCCTCAAGTAGTTCGTTTTGTGAATAGAAGGTATCAACTCCAACGCAAGTATGACATACCAAATTATTGCCAGTATTGCTCCACACGTACTTAGAGAGCACAAAAATATCTTTTGATTGTCTTTTCTTTCAACTTGTTTATACAAACAATAAATCCCAAATATATTTAAAAATAACGAAGTTGAAAGAATCGTATAGATTATTATATAGTACTCCTTGCTCTCCATATTCTTAATTATATTTTTTTAATTTCAGCTATCTTTCTTTATGTGATCGTTCTAATGGTAATTTAAAAAAGAGATTAATTCAGTATTTTTTATCACTTACCTGTCTGGAATAGAAATTGATGAAAATAAGATGAAGAACAATTTGAGACAAGATTTCAAGAACAGAAGTTAAAATCTCTTTCCTGATAACTAAAGCAATTGCAAAGCTTCAAGGTCTATGAAATTTTACAGCATTTCTATAATCTTTAAAGCTTTTCTGCTTTTATTTCTTTTTCTTTTTCTCTTTCTCTTTTGATTATAGCAATAAGCGTGTGTAAAAAAGAAAAAAACAAAACAAAAACAAAAAGCAACCAGAAAAAAAAAAGAAATAACTATTTTTTAAATAAAAAGTCAGAAATTAAATTCAATAAAAAATTAAACATATTCGGAATATTATTGCGGTTACAAAACATCTGTCGTAGAACACGTTAGTAACAGGTAATTAAAGATTTCCCCATCTAATTACAATTTTGACAGTAAATAGTTGCGGTTCTTTCTTTTTTCTGGCCATACTGTATTGTTACAACTGCTTTTATATAAGAAACCCCTGTACACATTGTATTTCGTTCCCTTGCTGAGTACAGAGTGAAGTTTTTATAGGGCAATAATGTGTGTAACATTAGTCATTTTGATGGTTTCTTTTGAACCCCTTTACATCTTCTCATCATCTAATTTACAATTTTTATATGTTTTTACGGTAGGTTGTTTTATGTATTTTAAACTTTAAGCTACATATTTTATCACGTTTTCCAGTCATGTATAAATCTTAAACAAACTAATTTTAAGATTTTGGCGGCAAGCGTACATCGTAAGAAACAGCCTAGCCAGAGCTGACTAGCTAGTTGCATTTATGCTGTCCTGTTCAGGTTCTAATATAGTTTAGTATAAATGCTTCACATAATAGCCAACATTATTGTTTCTTTGTTGTTGTTTTTTTCACCAATCAGATTCATACTACACTGCAGCTTGGGTTGTGGCTAACTACCGCTACTAGCTACACTGCAGCTTGGGTTGTGGCTAACTACCGCTACTAGCTAAAGAGTACACTATGTTTTCATCATGTTCTCCGTAAATGCACTAAGTGCTCCACCTGGATGTGTGGCACGGTCTACTTGTACTTGAGGGCCTGGTCACCCAGCTAGTCTCTTTTATTAATACCCGTATTCTGTCTGCTTAAAATGGTGGCACGCAGTTTTGTTTTAAATGTCCACGTATAATTCACTACTTCATGGTGATGAGCAAACCGTGAATTCTTCCACGGTCCACAACTATAATTGTAAGAAATTATTAAAATAGTTATTCATATTTCTTGACTTTACCAACACACATCAATGTGCAAGATAATTGATTAGAATAAGCTTATGAGCTAGCTAGGTGAGTACTAATACAGAGCATTACACGTAAAAGAAATACACATTCTTACGTTATTTCATTAAAAGATGGAGTACTTTATTTTACAGTTGAGAGTCGTCTTGTTCAGGTAACTAGCTAGCTACCAAGCTTTACTATTTGTTTTCAATAGCAAGAATGCATGAAAAATATATTCCGTTGCTCTATATACATAAATAATAGAAAACATAGATAAAAAATAAAATAACTGGATGTGTAGACTTCCTGCTGCAAAGTCTCTGTCTTTATGTTTTCATTTTGTGCCCATGAAATTAGTATGGGTACTAGAAAATTTGGAAACCCGAGTTATTTTCCGGAATTTTGGCGTGATAACACAAATCTTTTTTTCTAGGGCTATGCTTGATAACAATGTTGTTACGGTGAAAGTCTTCTTAACATTCCACTTGTGTTTATAAACCTCTGTTACAAGCACATTAATCATTGTAGCAGGTAAGTTATATGCAGTATTATTTTGGTCCCAATTTATCGAACCTTGGACAATAATCTCTAATATTAATCAATTTTCTGCAAAAAATTTGCTTTAGTTGCGATACACCGCTGAATAAAAATTCTGGCAAACTACACTCCTCCTTTTCCGACTTTTAATGTCTTTTTGTATTCCAAACTTTGATTCAGGTTAGGTTTACCTTTTTGTGAAATTAATGTATTAAATGTATTAAATGTATTCTCTTTTTTACTGTATAATGTTTTTCTAATATTTTAATAACAGGTGCACTTGTTTAGGGAGCAAGAATAATTCTTTTATTCTTTAAACATAATAGATAGCTACAAAGAAGTGTGCAAATAATTTGTGATAAGTCATGTTCTATTACAGTACCATGAATGTTGCGACAACAACTCATGTAACTGCAGCCTCCATACGAGTGAAACTAAACTTTTAGTCAAACAGAACTCCACTCTTTTTAATTCTTTACATGGTACTAAGATCTAACTTTAGATTCTCTAACAGTATTTAGATGAAAAGATCTTTGTTGACGAATCCATAAGGTGCATTTAAGTGTGTTTAGAGCAACATTTCTTGTCTCTTCATGGAAAAAGGAGTAGATTATAGGATCTAATGTCAGTCCAAACATCCAACCGAAGCCAACAATCATTTGTTCCTTTTCAGCAAAGTCAGTAATAAGCATCAGAGCATCTGGTATGGCGTAAAATAAAACATACGAAGAAATGATCAGAGCTGGCACCACATGCTGTTTTCGGAGTGTTGTATTGCGTTGTTTTTGATGACATAATTTCTTGCGTTGGAGATGTAATATGAACGCAATATACGCGTAGGTAGAGATAGCCGTGAAAACAACCACACTGTCACAGATTATAAAGCCATGAGCAAAAACGTTGTGCTTTTGCAGTTTATCGTGTGCAAAATAAAGTGGTATTACTGCAGCCAAGCCAGTCAAAAAACATCCATACATTACTTTACACACGACCTTATTGGTTAAATAAAACTTATACTTCATATGAAGCAACACGCATACTAATCTGTCTAATGTAAGCGATATCATTATTAAATAAAAAATAAGTTGCGATCCACCAAATACTGCCATGAAAATCTTTTGTACATTCCGATCAATGTGAGGATATAATTCTATGGTTATTTTAACGATAAAAACAATTGTGCTTATTACTTCGTTTGCACTAAGTGAATACAAAAATATTTTCTGATTGTCCTTTCTTCGTTTCTGTAGATACAAACAATAAATTCCAAATAAATTAAATGATAGCGGAATTCCGAAAAGTGTATACGCAAGAATGTTATAAGCCTTGTCTGCCATACTGTACGTCTTTAGTACTATAACTTATTTAAACGTAAAATCAGATATTAAACATTGTTAGCATATTTCTCATTAATCTTTTTGGGTTTGCCATCTAAAAAAAAAAAAAAAATAGGAAAGCGATACAGCCGTCCCGCGGTTGAGAAAATTTTACAATTTTTTCAAACCCATAGGGAAACAGATAAATAACTGATGCATATATACACATGGAAGATTTTTGGAATCTTGGAATCAACGTATTCCGTGTTTGTACCGACAGGTGCAACGAACAATTTGTATATCTATATATCAATGAGAAAATTAAAATAAACAAGAAAACCTGTCGGTTTGAACACACAATCCAATCCTAATAAATCAATTAGAACATGGTTAAAATCTGCCTATGAAAGAAAGTGGGACGGCTTAAACACTCACAACTGCCAGAAGGCTATTCTGACCTTCTGTCAGTTGAAACAAGAAGGTTTTCAACTCTCTACGCTTTTGTGGAAATGTTCTATTATAAGGGGCAGCAGCAGTACTTGCATATAGAGGGTGATATCGATAAAAAACACTGTATATAAAGAACTTTTACTATAAAAAAATATCAGTAATATTTTTTATTTATTCTCTTTTAATAAATTGTATTCAAAAACCATGAATAACAAAAGAATACACAATTAACTATATATATAAGTATATATATAATAAAAACAAAGATACAACACTAGGTATGCGAACAATTGATTCCTGTTAAACCCAACAGACAAGTCCTGTTTGTCCAATCAGCACATCATATTACTGCAATTTTAAGTAACAAATTTGCAAATGAGAAAAAAATATCACTTATGAAAGACAAGGAATTTATAAAAAGTAGCAGCTTGGATGTGATTCTCAAAATCTTCACAAACATATCAGAATAGAAGTAACATCAGGAAAAAAAGTACAGGTACTTCGAACTTCAATCCTCAAAAATTGTGTTATTTAATACAACAATAAACGTTAAAACTGAGAAAATGGAGCTGACAGCTATTCTCATAAATCTCTATAACAAAATTATGTAAATAATTAACATATATTTACATAAAATATATTAGGCAACCACATTGTTTTTCTTTCTTATATTTATTGCATTTTTTGAAAGTGAAAAAAATATATGTCCTCTACCATCCTTTTATTACTCCAGTGATGATCTGGTGACTCATCTCGCCACATAACTTCATGGTTTTTAACGAGGGTGCCGATAAGCCGCAAACGCCCGCATATATAAGGGCGAGCTCGGGCGACTTTTCGAATTAAATTGACGGTTGTCCGACGAAACCGCCCGCACTTTCCCGAACACGCCCGGAGCATTCCCGAAATGCAACACCTTGTAACATAAACATGGCGGACGACAGTTGAAAGCACGTGCTTGAAGAGAAAGGAGTTAATAAAGTTTATGTATAAGTTATTTATCAAGTAAATCATCAAAAACAGTTCTTTTAAGCACTTCGCTACCACATAGTTATAGTTCATTTTAATTTTTATACTTTTTTAAATAATTTGTGGTGAATCTTATTTTTTTGTTCGGACATTGTTCGGTTCTATGTGGGTTTTTTCAGGCGAATACCTGAATTTTTTTCAAAACGCCGAACTCACCAGAAAACGCCCGCACTTTTCACGGTGTATGCGGCTTATCGGCACCCTCGTGGTTTTTATTCCATAAAATAACTTTGCAAAAATGCAGGTAAACAAAGTGGAAATTTTTCCCGGTTGAACAAAAGATGAATTAGCTAAAACGTCCTAATTTCGTGATTTACGTCTTAATTCTGTGATGTGTTTTTTTTCCAATGTGAGATACGCTAGGCTCTACATATACATTCTCTTCGATTTGAAAAATCTCAACAACATAACAAATGCAAAACTCTGGACTTCATTGGCGATAAATTTGTGATGTAACCAATGATGTTGTTGTCTATAATAAAGTGAAACCTTGTGTTTACAATTATATTTGATTGATGTCAAGACTTTTGGGGTGAAGAATCATCTGAAATGACAAATTTCAAGATGATCGTATCATCATAATGGAGATACAAAATCATTAGTAACACTGGTAAAAACTTTAGAAATAGAATAAAATGGAATAAAAAATAGAATCAAAGTCTGCAGAATGAATTTCCAAAATGCACCTAATTTAGCTATAGCTAGCTACCCAGCCGGCACAAGACGTCTTTAGGACGTCTTTTCTTTTTTTTTAAATCTTATGTTAGAAAACGCTATTAAGATGTCTTTAATGCATCTTCTTAAGAACGTCTTTCAAAAGACATCTTTTAAACGTCTTTTGAAAGTAAATAAATTCGAATCTTGTAGTATACGCATTTTAGATGTCTTTTAGAAGATCTTTAAAAGAGGTCTTTTAAAAGACATCTAAAAGTTATCTAAAATATTTAAAAGACGTCTTTCTCTTCTTGCTATAATGCATCTAAAAGGCGTCTTTTAAAAGACGTCTTCTCCTATTTCTAAAAGTGGTCTAAAATGCGTCTTTCAAAAGACGTTCGTTTTTTATATGAAAAATTCGATTTAAAAAGACGGGGGTGTTCGCAAACTTAGTTAGCATGTTTATTTTTTTCGGAAATCAATTTTTCACGAAGTTGAAAGTGGTAACCGTCACTTTTAATTATTTTTAAATACTAATGTATTTTGGCGAGCCTTCATAATACGTTTTCATTTCAATACGTCGTAATTTTGTTTTCCTGCACCCCCTGGCGGATATTCTTTGACAATTGATCATCGGAACATTCAATAAAAATTGGCGGTATTTTAATGAAAGCATCTGCGGGACACCTGTTGTTTAAAAAGTAAGTACTTTTGTTTGTGATTCTCGGCAAATTAATTTATAAAATTATAGTAGGTAAGTGTATTAGCTGATGTATTACGTTGTTACCCTTCCATGTATGGTGTGTTTTCTGACTACGTTTCTATGAAAATTTATCTGGAAATAAGCTATTATTTTCTCTGTAGAATCTGTCAACGAGCGTTTCAAAGATGCGAATGAGCAAGAAATGCGACACATAATTGGGACCAAGCTGCCAAACGCTCCCAGTTAGAGGATCAGAGACATAAGGGGTAAATTAAATGTATAAACAAAGGAAAAGCCCTTTCGAATTTACTCATTTATGGATGGCATTTATACATTTAATATTTTTCTTTTTGTTTCTTCTGAACTGACTTCTTTATTATTTCAAATATTTATTTTGTTTATTTTGGCCTTGCAAGCGTTACGACGAATTTCAACTAGCAGCAATTTTCACAGAATTTTTAAGGTGATTCTTTCCTATGGCCTAAGCTTAATATGCTTAAGATTTTTTCGATTAGAGTTCCAATTGATGCTTTAAATAGCATGCTTTATTTAAAAACTGACGTAGAAATTAGTGTACATCTCTACGCATGAATAAGTTCATAGGTAGAATTCGTAATACAGAATATTTTAATAATTAGAATTTGTAAATATAAATATGAATGATTTAATTGTATAGTGTTTATTATAAATAATATTTTATTTATTTATTTCCGGTTATATTTGCTTACTGTAATTGTAAAATATATTTATTTTTTAAAAAGTCAATACGAATTTGATATGAAAAGTTCAAAATATTTTAATCGCAAAATATTTGTCGTCTTTGGTATCGTTATTTCTGCAATTTATTAAAAATGTACGTTTCAACGTTAACGTACAAAAACGTCTTAAATTTATTTTATAAAATGCCTATTTTTTCTAAAAAGTTAAATAAAAAACCAAGGAAGACGTCTTATAGATAAATGAAAGATGTCTTTCTAAAGATGCATTTAAAAAGTTGCATTAAAGATGCATTTTAGTCGCTGCTACATCTGTAAAAGGTCTATAAGACGTCTTTAAAAAGACGCGTCGTAAAAAAATTTCTTAATAACGTCTAAAAGACGTCTTTTAAAAGATGTCTAACAGAGATCTTTTGAAATGCATCTTTAAAAAGACCTCTTTTAGACGCTTAAAAAGAGGCATTATAGACGGACAAATCAGCGCTAAAAAAGACGTCTTTTAGAATTGCGAAAATGTCTAAAAGACGTCTTTTAGAGCTCTTTGTGCCAGCTGGGTATAAGTTCCTTATAATTGATGCAATCAATATGTTTTAAGCTCCAAAATGATATTAAATCAATGTAAAAGCATAGTTGAAAGACTAAGATAAGGACTAAATACATACATTAAAATCCACGACAAGCAACCAGTAACCATCCAACATCCAACACATGTGAGATAAGACTCATAATGGCAGAAAAAATCAGTCAAACTTTTGTACGGAAAGCGAAATATGCGCCTTTTGCACAAAAATGAATAAACGGCGCGCCATTAAACAACTTTTCGTTCCTGAAGTTTCGTTTCCAAACACTAGCCACCTAAGGTGTGAGTCGGTAACTTGTACAGGAATATGAAATACGTTTATCTTAAGCTAGACTTAACTACACTATAATAAATACAACATTATGAGCACTAGATCTTAAGACATTCTTTTAAAAATCAATGTCAACCCGCTTTATAAATAATTTTTTTACCGCCTCGGCTAGTTTCTCATGTAATCTCGCACATGAATTGGCTCCGCGTAAAATATTCACCAATGTGTTCATTTTTTATTCCGAGACGAAGAAAGGCTAAACCAAACACACATTCCTGCTGATTGTGTGAAAAAGATAATAACAAATTTCGTACAAACAACCGTACTGATTTTTAAAATCTAACTCCAAAATTAAAAGAAACTATACGAGCAGTGAATCTTTTTTTATCTACGAATATCAACATTATTACTATGCTGGCCATTCTTCTTCTTTATTATTGTTCTAAACAAAAAAGACCTATTGTGTTTAACGTGAAATCTCAGCCTGATATTCTTATAAAGCATATTCTTATCAAATAAAAACGCGTGAATACCTTTTCTATAAACATCTCTGGAATTCAACTGAGAATAAGTTATTTTTATTTCTTTAGGTAGCATAAATGAAGTTTCAACTCAGGCTCGATTTTTAATAATAGAATCACTTCTTTATCTGTGATTGCAATTTGTTGTCATAAAAACATTTGAATGAGAATACAGATTATTCCACAGTTACCAAGCAACTGTGGTAAACATATAATTCTGACCGGCGAATTATTATTTTTTGGCTAACATCTATGGAACATAAGTATTTTTTTGCAATTTTTTAATTTTTTTTTGGAAACAATTAACATAAAAAATACAGTTATCGTTTCATCACCACTCAAAACTCAATCTGTTTACGGATTTATTAGATTTATATCCGGCAATTTAAAAGTACAAATTTTTAAAAACCTTTTTAAGCTACCGTTTAACCTGACCTGCTTTGTTTATAGCGTGCTTTGTTTCATCGTTTCAAAGGAATGGTTGTACAGTTGAACTCATGTAATTCGACTCTTCAGGGGGTCTCACGATTTGGTCGAATTACATGAGTTGTCGAATTAAAGGAGTTTTGTTATAAGGGTTTCATTCTGAAGGGACCGAAGAATTTGTTCGATTTACATGATTTGTCGATTTATGGGAGGTCGATTTACATGAGTTCAACTGTATTAGTTTTCTTTAACGTGTAATCAACGCTCTACAACCAAAATTTGAAAGGAAAGTAGAGGCAACATAGAAATGTCATTCTTTTCACAAGATGATTATGTCAGTTTTGGCGAAAGAAATCTTATTTTTGAATGACATGGCCGAAATATTTGAAAGTGAACTTGCAGTTAAAAATAATCACAAGCAGAAGAATTGCTGCAAGGTTTCAGTAAACAGATGTATATAAAATAACATGTTAATTGACAATTATCCAATATATAGAGTTTAAGAAATTGGCAGGCAGGCAGATTTTGTCAGGTATGGAAGATATCAGTCGAGTCCTGAACACTCAATGAACTGGAGAGAAAATGTGTTATGTTGGAGTTCTTAACTTTTGTATTTGATTTTTTTGTTCTTTGTATTTTTTATTTAAATTTTTCTAAACTCTGGAGTAAATATTACATCACGTTTTTAGCCAGGTATAATTCTTGAACAATTCAATTTTTCAATTTTTATTTTAACGACAACATGCATTTGTATGTATGTCGTTAGAAGCACCCCTAGCCAGAAAGCTGCCTTATTTTACCACTTGCCACCCCCTCTTACCTTGTAACTTCAGGTTGGCATTTAAATATGAAACTACATCTTCTTTGGCAAATGTGTATACATTAACTGACCTTTTGGATAAGATGTAAGTTAGTGTTTGTACATCGTTCTAACAAGTACATATGATAATATTTTAAAGATAATTTGTGAGTTTTTAGTTTCCTTTGTAATTTTTAACATTGTAGTAAACGTTAACAGATAATGTTGTAACAAGTGTCATTTGCAGGATAGGTTCTTCTTCGAAAAAATTTACTTTCTCTGTTATGTAGTAGATTGCGTCAAGTTAAGTGATGCTACAATGGCCTCGACTTTTTAGCATCCTTTACCCCAAAATTTATATAGGCGATTGGTTGCGTAAAACGTAGGAAGGGAAAACATAGTTTAGGTAAGTTAAGAATGATATTATTTTGACCATAGGTCAGTTGGTGGAAACGTTAAATATTTATGTCAGCAAAGTAAAAATGCAAACAGATTATCAGCTACTCCTGTACAACATGCAGTGCAAAGATCTGTGACAAATGTCACAACATGCATTCTTGTGCCAACAAATCTTTTACCAATATCAGTTTTAATGAAATATTGCAGCAACTCCAACCATTATGTAAGCAACACAACTCACTTGCAAAATTGGTGTGTATTGATTTTGAAAATCTGTTTGTATGTGTGTATTGCACACACAGACAACACAAGAATCACAGAATAAAATCGATTGCTGATTTTGGTTCGGAAACAACAATGGTTCCAGTCGTTTATCACTTCATTCGATGAAACAAAAGTTATATTGGAAAAATTAACAAGGAAATATGGTGATGCTCTAAAAAATGTTCAGAAAGAGAGAGAAGTATTCACTCTTAAAATAAAAGAAAGAAAGTTCAAACGAATAGAAGAGTATATCAAAATGTTAAATAAAGAAGAAGCAGATCTATTGAAAATATTTGATCAGAAATCAGAAGAATTTAAAGCAAAGTTGATTTCTGCTGGGTTTGTCGACAATGCAATAGTAAAAGAATTTACGGATTACGTACAATGTTTTTGATTTAAAATCTCGTTTTGAATTAGTTGCTGAGAAGTTGGAGATTAAACGCCAACTTCGCAGATTCTCCTCTCCTCCAAAAACCATGCCAACATTTAATTCGCATCTACATCAAATGAACAAAGAAGATCATTTTACAAATCCATTGGGCAAAATGGAAATTTCCCTTCAAGACATTACCACTGTTGGTATAGATCCTGGTGAATTTTCTGTTTGTAAAAACTTGATTGATGAATGTGAAAGCCAACCCGACCATTCACAATTAGTAACTGATTTAATGAACTTAGTTGAAAGTTTGAAAGGTGAGTTTTCCATTTTTATAAATTGAATATTCATGATAAAATAAATCAAATCTTTTAAATGTTTAACCGTTTTTTAGAGTACGAGAAACCCACTGCAAATGCAATTCAAGCTTCTGCGAAAGAAATAAAAACGTTAGTATGTGTACATAAATTCAACCCAGCATTCCTTTAATATGAATTTTAACGCGGTTTTGGACCCGAGGTCTACCTTATGTGCTTAGAAAGGTTTCTGAACACTACCTTAGTGTTTTCTTCTTCTTCCAAAGTTATGCAGCAGATACTTCTAGTATGGAGGTGACAACTGCTTGTGGATGTAAAAACAGCAATGCTAGGATTTTAAGTTATGGGCTCAATGTTGTTTTGTGCATGAGAGAAACCTAGAAGGGGGAGTTAGGTTGTTGGTGAATTCTCCTGCTATAGATATACAGTTTCTGTTGTTCGTTAAGAAACCTTGAGACATAAAAAGGTGGAACCTTGCTGTAAGAAGGGTCAATAGAAATAATATGGAATGAAAACTATGTACAAGTGGCCCATTTTGATGGATAACATACTGTTACTCACCCATACCTATAACCTAGAATAGATTTTAAACTCCCAACGAAAACTGCAAGCAGGGAACGTTTATTTGCGTCATTAATTTACATAAACACATAATGGTTGCTGGGCCAAAGCCCAGGGGTAAATAGAGAAAGTCTTGGCTGAGGGCGATAAGGGTGATTTAATATAGTTTAGATCGGGTTGGAAGAGGAATATATAAATATACTTTGCCCAACCCAGCTAGCATGAAAAACCAATGTTAAACCGAGATGATACAATATAATGATGCTATATTCATTTGTAAAATTTGTGTAAAGTAACAGCTTCATCCAAATATAAGCCGCATTCATTCATTTATAAATTTAAATGTGAAGAAAAACATCACAAGTTTCATCAATTAATATATTTGACAACGTTTCCGCCGTATCAAGTATCAAGTCTTGTTACAAACACTATTTCGTGAAAGATTATTTTATTTTATATATATTACGATCGTACGATACAAATATTGTACAATATATTAATCAACAAGGAATAATGGAACAGATGCGATATTTTTATTCAAAGCTGGTTTATCCCTATCGATTAATTAACTCCCTTTCAGCTCTAAGTCGTAGTTATTCCTAGCGGTGGAAAGTATCGAAAAATTCTCCAAACTAGGCCTAGACTGACAGTATAATACATGCTCGGATACGGCTGAAAAATAAGGACTTTTGGTCGCTTTTCCGTATACGGCGGAAACGTCGTGAAATATATTTAATTGATGAAACTGGTGATGTTTTATTTTACATTTCTTTATATCCACACACCCACATTTACAAGATTTATAAATTTGTGTGCTTTTTTCACGAAATCACATTAGCATTCTGAGAGTTATGAATAATTTCTCAAAAACTCGTTCATATTTAATGCTGGTATGTCTGGGTTTGCCAACACCATACGATTATATCTTTTGGTGTAATTGCAACATACCAACATTATTGCAACATTCCAATATTATTTTAATTCAGGACATTTAAAGCTGTTATAACTCCTTTTCTTAACCTAGATGTTAAGAGCAGAAAATGCAGGTAGTCTCAAATACTTTTGAAGCTCTTCAATATTCATATGAGATATGATTATCGGAATTTATTTTGCAGCAATTTAGACACCCTATCCTGAAATCAGATTCGTTAATATTGTCTAAAATGGTTTTAAATGATTGGAATGTGGTTAATGTTTTAATGTTTGTTTACAAGTGAAATGTACCTGTGCACCTTAAATGTTGATAAAATCACCGCATTAAAATATATATTTTTATCTAGCGATGTGAAGCCAAGAAGTTGCCAGCTTGCTAAGAAGTTTTATTCTTTTGAAGGTATGGAGTTTTTTTATTTTTTTATTTTTGCATAAATAGGTGCGTTTTTCCAAAAATCACATGTCAATTTATATAGTAATTTCATATTAAGAACAGTAGAAAATTTCTTGCTAAAATTGTTCTAAAAGCCGTGAAGTAATGGTCTTATTGAGAGGAGGTTTATTTCAATTAAAGATCTCTTTCAAGGTGAACTTTAAATCATTACTGTCACTGCATAAAACGGTAACATTACAAAACGACGGAGGATAGTCACCTTCATATCTATGATGCCCAACAGGAGGCAGATGGTAAAATGCGATATTCCAAGTGCTCGCACATTCTGATCTTAGAGTGGGGACTAGTTTTGCTATTAAAGTGGCATTGCAGCAACCCCACTTAAACTGGTAAACAAGGCCAGGGCGTAAGTTATTAGGAATACGATCTTTAAACTGAAAAAAACTACAAAGTCTGCAAGTAGAATTAATTACAAGACGAAGAGAACAATGAGACAGCTTCTGTTTGGTTAGTAAGGATAAAAAGATTGAGGATGGAAGAAAAAAATTGGATACTTACAGTAGAACCTAACTTTATAATTAGTACCAAGAATACAAGAATTTCCTGTTGTGTACTCGATACACAACTTTATTGTCAAACAGCTGCTTACTAACTTTTATTTACAAAATTAAACTTACTTAGCAGGTAAAAAATCTTAAAACATATGGCTGTTAGCTAACAAAAGGAATTGGGCAAACAAAAATGTACATAAAACAAGAACGGTTGTTTAAAGTCAACAAGTAGTTTAAATGACATTCCAGCTAGCTGAGTGGCAAAGCAACTATTAACGCAAAGACACAATAACGAAAACACCTAACTAAAGATCTTGAACCTATTTTACAAAGCCGCGAGACCAAATATATTGTTTCGTTGGGAAAAGCAAGGAATATCACCACCCTCGTCCCCAGGGTTTTTGCCTTCTTGATATGAGAGATGACGTCGAAAAATACTATGGTATCGTTGACTGGATATTGAAATATTATTGGCTTTTACATTTTCCCATAATTATTACAACTTTTTTCCTTAGTCAGCAATTTTTCAGGTCAAGATTAAAATGGTGCATTGAGCCGTGGTCGATTATATTTGTAAACAACAACAGTTTGTTATAAAGCTAGTTAAATTTATAAAAAACGTTTGGTTTTACTTTGTTAGATTTATTAAAATATAACTGACTAGTTCATCGTTGTACATTAAGAAAGAATAGTAGACTGCTGAAATAATAAAAACAACAGTCCTGTCTTGGTTGAATTTGGGGACCCTATTTGCAAAGATTTATGAAATATTTACTTAAATTAATGAATTTGTTCAAGAAAAAGAATATAAAACTTGAAGGGGGAATCTAGCATCTCTTAGAAATCTATAAATTTCAATAATACCTTAACCATATTCATGCAGAGGCAGGTAAAAATCAACACGCTCCACCCACAAACTCAAAAAAGGCTGTATGGTAAAAAGTTGGCACATTTGAACTTAAATGTGGCGAGTTTTTTATTGACAAAGTAGCTTTCTGTGATATAAGAAAATAGGAAACTTGGTATACCAATCGAGCATTGCACATATTTTTGTTTAGACCCTAATTCAATCATGAGAATTGCTCATAATGTTTTTTTGCACATGTATCTTTGTCAAAATTGATATACTGTCAAAAATCGTTTATCTGTATCCCTGAAAACAACTAATATCAGAAACTCAAGAACTATGGTAATAGTGGAAATATTTTCTGACTCAAATTTATCAAACCAACCTAAAAAAGGTTATGGCAAGATTCAAGTGTTTATTTTAATTTTACTTTTAGCAAAAAGTATGGTTTCGAAGAAGAAGTATTTTTTTAGCCCACTTCACTTTCCACTTTAAGAAAATTTTTCATGGAACGAACTAGACAGGAACAGGACAGAAAATTTTCTACTTGTAATTTCCATTTCATAACATTGTGCATTTTTATACAGAAAGTAAACGCACTTTGTGCAATTTTCAAAAAACGAAATAATGTGAGTGGCTAAATAATTCTCCAATTGTCTTTTCGTACACAACACAAAGAAAAAGTTGAACTTCATTCTACTTTGCTCACAACAGAACAGACAAGAAAATTTTCTGTTCATGGATGTAAACATGCAAGTATGCACGCTCAGACATTTTTCTGTTCATTTCCATTCCATTCCAAAGAAATTTTCTTGAAGTGGAAAATAGCTTTTAGCGTATGTCTTTTTCAGTACAAATTACCCATACTTGTATTCAGATTAAGGAGGTATTTTAAACAAGAGTAGAACTTGCTAACTTTGCAAAAAAATTAGTTCTCGTAAAAATTCAAAAGTATTTCGAACTTGTATGTAAAAGGCAAGCTTTTATAATATCTGAAGTTGTCTACATTATATCCGGAAATTAGTCTGCCCTTCTCTTCACTTCCTTGTTTTTTTTCATAGGATTCAAAACGCCACAAAATTAAAATTTTTTCCATAAAGTGGATTTGAAATCTAACAATGAACTATCTAAGTTCAGCAAAGAAAACATTTATTTAAAAAGTACCTAGCTAGCTAAACTATAATAAAGTATTATGTGACCTGCTAATAAAACAGCACACCTCTCTTTAAACTTTAAAGACGCTTATTGCAGTTACCCAAGATACTTTTTATTGTATATTTTTGTTAGACAATACAATATGTTAGTACGTTTTCTGTTGCTGGAACATAAAATTCTACCCGCTAAATTTCCGCCATTGTTAGTCGCATAAATTAACGTATGACACGTTCGCATAATCTGGCCATATATTGGCCAAAAAATCTCTCAACGATACCAGGGTAATTATCGTCGTCTTCTCTCATATAAAAAAACAAAAAAAAAAACCTGGGGACGAGGGTGGGGAATATCACAGTACTTAAAATTAGTAACATTTTTAATTCCCTCTAATTCTAATTTAGTGTTTTCTTTTTTTAGCCTTAAAGTAGGAGAAAACCCTTTTAAAAATTTGAAAAAAAGCTTTCACATAATTTTTGAACATTTTCTTAGCTTTGGCCCGAGTCCTCTGCTTTTTTTGTTCTTCTAGGCTCCCTTTTTTTCCGCTCAGTTCAAACGTTATTTAAAATCATACAAGGCTGTTATTTCGTTTTTTTTACTATTGTTATAATCTTGATAGATACTAAATTGAAAATTGGACAAATATTAAAATGGCCAAAAAAAAATCAAAAAAAATGGTGGTTGGTAAAAAGAATAATTAGCAAAAAATTTTGCAGGATAAAATAAGATTTGTGAAAATAATTGGTTGACAAAATGTATTTGTCCTAGCAAAAGTTTCGTCACTTTCTGCCGACTTTTTTTTACCGATAAGGTATTTTAAAGTGAACTTTGAAGTGATGACCATTAAAAATTAAACATTTATTGTGACGTTACTTCCGACATTCTCTGTGTTAGCGCTGCATTTGTTCAGGGCAAGGAAGACACTTTATTGGACTTCCCAATATTATTATTTCATGATTCTTCACAGGTTGCCTTATTTATCTCCAAAAGAACGTTTCTCTTGTTGTAGCATGATAGATGAGTAGAGTAGAGAGGGGTGAACCATGCTTGAGCTGCTTTTATACCAAGGGCCACATAAACTGAGCACTAGTTCCCAACCTCAGGTTTTTCCCAGCAGCTCTAGCAGACTCAATATCCCTAAACCAAATACACAAAGTACTGAGACAGGGTCCAGTGTTGCCTGAGGCCTTATAACAAAAAAAGAGACTTCAGCTTTAAAACAAAATGTAAACAAAGATGGGCAACACTGGCTGCAAAAGTTTAGCTAGGTAAAATATTAAATATTATCAGTACAATTCTGTTGCATATCCAACACTCGCTCCACGTTTTCGAAGATGCCAACAATTTGGTCGTGCAGTAAATTTTGGATCTTCGCCATCGCTTGTCTCAAGAAATCAAACCCTTCGTCGCTATTTGTCTGCCATGTTTGTTTACATCAAAACCGGAGTCTGGAGTTGAATTAGATTTTTCGTGCGCTCAGTACCTCCTCAACCATAGTTGCACGCTACCGATCGCATATTCGTTGTAGGGCGTCACTTCTCATTCAAATGCTGGGCTGGAAAGGATGTTGAAGAACTCGTCGTTGTTGCTCGTCGCATCATTGAAGAAAAATATCGTACGGTTTATGTTGCTCTGTCTGCATTATCGACGTCGTTTGGATCTCCAAATCAACCGTAAAGCCAACATAAAAAGTGAACATAAATGATTAGACATGTACTATACACTTGTTACACAAAGAACACAGTTCTGCTGCAACACATCGAGACAAGTTTTGCTGACTGCCAAACGCAGCCATCTCATCTCTGCAAGATAAGTAATCTTTTTTAAGTATTGTCTGAATCAAGTAAACAGTTCTTAGCTACTGGAGCCAACTAAATATTTTAATTTGATGTGTACTTTTATTCATCCAGGTGCTCGTATCATTTATATACAGTACGGGATCTTTCCCAATCGGGTGAGTGTCCCCCGATTGAGTAAACCACTCGATCGAGTGAGTCGGCACCGGCGGCAATTTTTCACGACCACCCGATTGAGTGAGTCATAACTGGCGGTAAATTTTTAGCTAGCTAAATACATAAACAAACCGAAGGTGATGGGAGAGACTTAGTTCTTGCCTAGCACCTAGTCAGCTTAAGCTCTAGAGACAGCTAGCTAGCTACGTTAAAGATATCAATATTTCTCTACTATACTTTGTGTCAGATATGATAAAAAATATGCACATTTTTCACTATAGCTTGCTATACTGGCTTCTTACTAAACTAACTCCAAGCACATGTCTATAAGACAACTAAAATGAGCTTCAGAGCCTCAACATGTGCAACCTAGACTGAAAATATGCACCATGTAGTCAATTCAACTCAAGAATTCATCAATAGCATCGGAACGGCACGGTGAATTTTTTTTTAATCAGTGAATCGGCGCCAAATAAGTTTATGATTTAATGTAAACAAAAATTATATTGCACTTTTGGCCAGCGGCTTGCCCTTTTAAAAAGCAATTTTAAGCAAGAAAAATACTCCCGCCGATTCAGGTAAAGTCTCTTCCCCGATGGGGTGGTTGCGCACTCAATCTCTCTCTTT